>DWQT01002453.1:0-14120 GCA_018244895.1 Myscelus amystis hages | reverse complement strand
GTTAAGGTACTGAGTATTGCTTTATTGAGATCAAATTATAAATGTCAATACTATTGAATTATTTGCGATTTACAACGAACTGTCTGTTTTTTTTTAATCTGCAAAAGCTATTTAATCAGTAATCAAACAGTCCTTTTTAAAACTTTCGTCTATCTGTCTGTTTGTCCGGGGTAATTTTCACAGGCACTAAACTTACTTTAATAGAACCTTAATAGGAAGATACATAAGTTTAAAAGCCTACACATACACAAATTATATATATATATATATATACATACTGTACTTTTCGTCGCAGAGTTTTCTAAGGTGTCTGCATAAAAATTCAATAACCATTAACAATTTGAGTATCACTATCAAAAATTCATCCGCTTTTATTTACCAAAGATTTATCTGAATTTCGAGTAACTACTACGCGTAAGCGAGTAGTCCGCTCGCTCGCGTTTGTGACTTGGACCGTCCGCTGCGATAATAAACAATTAACGAGCAACCTTTGCATCCGTTCAGTATTCGAGAGATTACACAGAAATGCACGAACACGTGAATCTTGTAAATAATTAGCCAATCTAGTTCACAACAACAATAGATACAGCTATTGTAGATTCCGTCCTTTTCCTTCTTGGAACAATCTCAATATGATAGAAAAGGACGACAATTATTAGTTGACTCCTTCTGTGGACTTATGAGTATTCTGATTAATATTGTTCTAGTTTTTCCTCGCCAGCTGTAATAAGTCGTAGCGCATAAGTTATTTTAGTATGATACCTTGTGTCTCTTTCGTCTTTACGCTACGCGCAATGCGTTAGAAAAAGAAGCAATTAATAAGTAATCACTAGATAATCGTACTCTATTAAAGTAGTTAATTACTAATAACAGGTTTCATCTTTTTATACAATGTTCAAGGTTACTTAAATGATTAGCTGTAGTTTTTATCTATACATGTAATAAAATTGAAGTGTCTATCTGTAATTTCACTGTGTTTTCTCAAGTGCTTACAATTATTTACACAATACTTGTATAGATATACATACATTTTTAATAGAGAAATTTTAATGACCACAGCACAAGCGTGGAAAATAGATCAGTCGACCGATTGCGGTCTGTCGCGCTATTGTCGTATGTGTGCTGGTGTTATGTTATTTGTAGTTTTATCCTCATTGGAGAGCTTTAACTATATTCTTGAATTCAAAATATCTCTGTACCCTATTTCTATTATTATTATATTTTTTCCCACAATTTCGTTAGTCCACAGCCGGATACAGGTCTCATAGTGATAGGGTTTTAGGTTTAAACGATTAATCTACCACGCGCGCTATGTGCGGATTGGCAGACTTCACACACATAAAACATAAATAACCATAACAAAGACAAATACTAATACATTTATTTACACAAATTTGGTTATATTTAAAGATCAATTCTGTAATATCTTGAAACTTACCCAAATTTGTGCAAATACAGATCTTTGTCTATCTCTTCGTCTTTATATTTATTTCTTGTGTTTCTCTTTGTCTTTGTCAATCTCTTCATATTTATTTCTATCTTTGTCTTTATCTTTATCTTAATTAGCTGCGGTCGACCACCTTCCCACCCCTTGCATGTAGTTTTGGTATTTTTAATGCATAATATTCCTCTTTCATTGTATTGTCTGGTTCCACCTTCAACTCGAGTGTGGGTGCAGCCATGTTGACCTAGTTCCCGGGCGCCGCCGCCCCGGCCTCGGACCGCGGCCCGAGGGGCTCGCGTCGACGTACTATGGACCGCCGAACGCTAATCGCTTTAGTATCTTGTAACGATGACTAAATAGCTCGATATCAAGATTATTATTGTCACTTATGAATGTTATTTTTTTCTTTTTTATGACTTTTAAAATCTGCACTTTTTTGTGGGCCCGCGAGATCAATGGGAGTGTTTTATAAAATGTGCATGTTTCGAATACTATTGTATGGCTTTTTGTCTTTTTTTAACGGTAATTGGTTAACAATAACGCTTTTGTTACAAACACTAGCGCCATCTATCAACGATTTTTCAAACTAACTTGACATTGTGTGTCACATAATTTGTAATGGTGAAACAATTTGAATTTGGAACATAACCTTAATGATTATATCGCGTCGTTTGCAGCGCTCGAGAACTGTCGTCCGCTGCTGGGGGAGGCGGTGTCCACGACGGTGGACGCGGCGGCGGCGGGCCGCAGCGGCGTCGTGTGCGCGGGCGGCGCGGGGGGCTTCAACGGGCGCGCGGGCGCGGTGCGCTCGGGCCTCAGCCACCTGGCCATCCCGCGCGGCTGGTCGTGGGGGGGGCCCGCCTCCCCCCACTGCCCCGTCTGGGCGGAGCTCAACTTGCCCGACTGACCGACGCCGGCATATTGTAATGTTATGATTTGACAACGCCATTTTTTTATTACCGTAAGCGTTATGAAACTTTGTTATTTTAATATATTATAACTATTATTGTATCATGTTTATTTTGAAATATTAAAAGGAATTTATTTAAGCGCGTTCCGATTTTTAGTGATGGGTAGTTTGATATGTCGATGTGAAATATTTTATTTATTGGTGTCATTTTAAAGTTGATTCATATGTCTGTATATAAACATATGGGATTCTTTTATTTTATCGACATTCGAATAATTAATTCTTCCCGCTCGTATGGAGATTGTTAGGACCATTATAGATATATGTGTAAATATCGAATGAAATGCTTAAATATCGTTCTATTTAAAACGTCGACCAAAAGATGTCTTATGAAAATTTCCCTAAATTAAGTATATATTGTGTAGCGAAAGTGCTATCAGTAGTTGTTTAAATCACGCTGCCTATAAAAACAATTTTTAAATTTTAATGTTCGATTCAGTCATAAATCTATAATGACTTGAGTTTTTCTCTCTATGATCTTTGTGCTTTTTCGTCACATTTACTCTTAATATATTTCGTGTTAAAACTTAATATTGAATCAATCAAATTTAATCTCCCACAGCATCTCGGCCCAAAACGTGATGCGCTTTCAATTCGATTTTCAAATACTTAACATCCATAGGTTAGTGTTCGCGGCCAAATATATAAATAAGCTAACATTTAAAACTCAAAGTCAAAAAATCGTCCTATATTATCACTTATTAATAGTAAGTATGATAGAAAAAATACATAGAATTATTTCTCTGTCGATATGAATGCGATTCCCGTGGGCACATCACTAGCGATAGTTAACAAAAAATAGCAAACAATTCAACAATTTCCTTATCGTTTCGGTAGCGTTGATATTGTTATACTTTCGAATGTAATTATTAATATTTCCAATTATTAAATAGGATAATACCAAAACAGAGTACCTGATGCGGATGTCCTTAGTAAATACGGAAGATGATATTTATGGCGAATACATTATAATAATTACTTCAGTTGAAAGACTTGAACGTACTATGGCGACCGGAAAGAAAATTTTATCTCCAGAAAAAAAATCACTATCTCAATCGATATATCACAATCAATATATGTTGTATATATTATTATAGTCGACCTGCTATTCGACTACATAATTAAATAATCACAAGCACTCATTTGATAATATTACCAGTAACAATCATTAACCATCTTTGGAACACCAAATAACTACATTCCTTCTCCCGCCTAAAACCGAACTGACAGCGGGCGCCCGCGCTGCTTCCCGCGCTCTCTTCCCGCCAAAAGTCGTGGCACTCGAGCTGTGACGTCACTTCCTAAGCCCCGCGCTCACATAGTCTGTACGACTATATAGAAATTATATAGTATTCAATTACCTGTGGGTCAGTGCGTGACGTGTTTCCGCTGAAGTAATTTTTTTGAAATATAGAATTCGCGGCAAAAATCGTCAACATCAAAGTATCGTGATATACAATATAATGATAAAAATATTTTATGGATATTGTATAGAAAGGTCTACTTAATATTTTTGTAATGTAAATAAATAATGATTACGTTTGATCTCGTATGTAAGTGAAAGTGTCCTATGTATATAGAGAGGTATCGTTTTTTTGGCTGAGGAAACTTATTTTCTGACGATTAATATATATTTTAATGGAATCGTGTGAAAAGTAAATAGGAAACCGTTGTGCAAGTAGAATATATCTTCGCGTTTCAGTGGGTTTCGTAATTTGGCCGAAGAAGACGGTTGGGATATGGTATATATAAATGTATTTGTCCGGAAATGTCAGGAGATAGATTGGTCGATAGTCTATCGATTCGGTGTGTGTTTCATCGTTATTAGCACTTCTTGTTTATACATTACCTGTTTTGTGATAATGTTATTTATTTCAATACTATTGTATTCAGTTCACGGGACTTTTATTTTGTGTAATTTATTTATATTTGGTGGATTAGAAATAAATCGTTGGAATTTTAAATCGTTTATTTTATTTTTACCCCCATTGTTAAATAAAATACCTTACGTATTTAAGGCATCTCGATAAGTAATCTAGATGCACTGTTGTGAATACTAATTAAAGGAGAATAGGTAAAATATTTTTGTCTGAAGATTGGCTGATGATAGTAGTCTCTGCCTATCCCTGTGGAAAATAGCCGTGATGATAACATGTTGGTATATACAAAACCCTTAAAGGAAATGTAATATAATGCTTTAAAAACCGCATTCTACATGAAATATGTCAAATTTGTAAGGACAGATATTTAGCACTGTATCCTGCCTACACCGTTAGGGACGTAGCGTGATGTATTTTAATAAAAATCGGAAACCAACTTATTACAGCAATTAGGCTTAACACATTGTGCACAGAGAATTGCCTTTTTTTATTTACTATCAAAACACTATGGATAGTGTCACTGTGGCTGACGGTTGAAAAAAAAATCGAATGGAAACGTCAAATACGAAAGGGAAAGCGATTCGAAACAAGAAATACGTATCAAGAAACATGCCGCACGAGAAACGAAGGATAGAATCGATGCTGTTCGACCACCAGACCACGTACCGGACGGCGTTCCGGGGCGGGCGCATACCGGAGCCCGTGGCCACGCTGTACCACGAGAGGCCGCGGCGGAGCGCGCGCCCGCCCGCCGTCATCAGGGACACGCACACTCTCACCCCCTGGAAGAACAAAGTCCCCTTCTACCTGCTGCACAAACCCAAAGACGCTGTGCGCACTAATCCGTATAAAGATCTTCTGTCTGACGTAAGTTGATCTGGTTTCTTCCAACTTAGCGTCTTCATATGGAAGGAGGTAGTTTTGCTAATCGCAGGCGCGTTGGAAGAAATTTCTAGAATAAACATAACGTGGCATAGCGAGATGTAGGTTTAGAGTTTTAGTGCCCGGCTTACGCGCTTCTAAATGTATTTAGGCAACTCAAAGTGTCGCTCTACAAACAGCAGCGAAACATGCATTATTAATATTTCTATAATTTATTTAAGTTATTCTAAATACACTTTGATAATACATACATTGGAATAATGGCTTTTGCGTTACTAGAAAAACGTCATTTAATAATATTTATAGTCTGTTACGAAATTTTCAAATCAATCGCCAACAAGAAACTTGGCGGTAACAAGTAACTCATTTACTACATTAACAAACCTGTGAAATTGTAAACTATGATAATGAGTAAAAGCAGAATATTATAATAATTAATACGCAATCGTTCAATAGTAGAGGACGAATCGATGAGAATGGTAAAGTATTTACGAATCTCATATAGAACAAGAGTCGTTAGTAGAGACCTGTATAAAGTACTGTCCTTATCAAATCGTATCATTTTTGCCCGCAACGTTCAGAGCAAGGACATGCCAGCGATCGTGGACACGGAGCGCGCGGACGTCCAGAAAGTGCGGCCGCGGCTGGTGATGACGCCGGCGGTCAGCATGGACGACATCGCGGACGCGCGCGCGCGCGTCCTCCTGTGCCGCGACATGTACACCACCGACACCGCGAAGGCGCTGCGGGAGGCCGTGGCGCCGCCCAGGACCGTCCGCGCGCCCTTCCCCAAACACCCGGCCTCGTCTAACCCGGTTAGTGGCCGTTATATTCGATTTTTCGCCGCGAGATATTTTATGTTTTTGAAGTTACACTTCTTTAGGCGCGTTATGAAAAATTGATGAGAGTGACATTTTAGGATTCATCATTTTTTTTAATTAACAGTGTGAAGTTGCAGCGGTTGCAGTCTCGAAACATCAGTCTGAATATAAAATATAAACGTTTTTTTTCCAGTTGTCCACTTTGAGATACGTCTTTTTGTTTCGGACATTTCGATTACCAGTACCAGGGCAATATGAATGGGAGCAGATTATGAAACTGTAATATTTTCGTACGCATATGTCTATTTTTATACATACGAGTACATACAAAACCATTACGCCAAGTCTCTAACGGGTTAGGCAGTACCGCAGTACGCATTTTTATCTTACTGTAGTCATACAAAGACTATGTGGGTGCGGGCGTAGGAAGTGACGTCACAGCTCGAGTGACACGACTTTTGGCGGGAAGAGAGCGCGGGAAGGAGCGCGGGCGCTCGCTCTCAGTTCGGTTTGAGGCGGGAAAGGAGAAGTAGCTGCTTGGTGTTCTAAAGATGTTTAATTATTGTTACTTTTAATATTATCAAATGAGTGCTCGTATCGCGTTACTAGACCACATAATTAAATAGTAACTTCTTTTGCCCCGCGCTCAGTTTTTGTACGACTACACCATTTATCTCAACTGATATTGTTGTATTTAAATCGTATTAATTCAGTGCTGTCTTTAACAAATATACAGATCGTGCTGCCCAAGCTGCAGCCGCCGCGAGTGCCCCCGGAGTGGCGCATGGAGACAGTGGAGTGGGATGGCAAGCAGCTGAGGAGTTTCTGCGACCCCACAAGAGATTTCTGGCTGAACCATGAAGTACCGAAGTATGTGCATCTATATCTCTTGCAAACCTGACGTGCTTCGTCTGCATTTATCAAACAGAAATGCAGACTGACAACCCTAAGTTTAATGACGATATGAAATAAGCATTTATGTTATATATGTTAAGTAAATAGTTATCATAGTGTATGATTATAGTTATTTTTAATTTTTACCTTCTTTCTCAAATTTGTACGCCGTAACGGCAAAATATGGATTGAACTAAATAATTCTGTAAGATCTTTAAATGTGCTCATATTTGTGCAAATAAATGTCTTTGTCTTTGTGTGTATAATTCTTATATTTCAGTACGTTTCAGATGCCGGGCGTGTGTGGAAACGGACGTAATACGCGCTCATAGAAAAATGTTGTCTCAAAGAAAAGTGTAGTTACCGGTTCCCACCCGCTGCGGTGGAAAGTAACATTTTATTTTTCTAGTATTTATTGTTATAAGTTTTATTTAATTGATACGAGTTTTCTTATTACTTTGTAATTTGTTAATAAATTAATTTATTTAAGAATTATCCATGAGATTTTTTTGTACTTTTTCTGTACATGTCTACAAAGTAAATGATTTTGCATGACTTTTTGGTTTATTGAATAACATTAACCTATTGTTTAAAATATTCTAGAGTATTCAGAAAGATCTATCGGCCATGTTACGTAGCTACTACCACTAAGATAGTGTGTGCTTCACAGATTATAAACCAAATGAACATTTAATTTTATTCATAGTCTGCCAATAATGGCATTAAAAATATTTGTCTATAGTACCGATCCATAGACAAACATATTTTCAAATGACACTTTGACAGTATTGATATTTTATATACGGACCGAAATTTTAATTTTGTCCAATTTTTTATTACTTTTTGTAGATATTTTATTACATTTATATTTTCATTTATAAACCAAGAACATGGATTCCTTGTTAAATACATATTTGACTCTATTGAAAATGTCCGCGAATGACCCGCATTACGAATCAATGTTGTTCAATTATGAGACGACTGTAAAAAATGATTTCCGTGACGGTGCCATCCTGCCTATAAAACGGACAGTTTACGAAGAGAAGCCGCAATGTTTGCGGATTAGACCTCCGCCGCTTAAAGATATACATACGCTGACTGATTGGAAAACGCCCTACATACGTATCGACTTGTTTGTCCGGCCGACGGAGGTGGTGCACACGGACCCAAACAAAATACAGAAGCGTTATGTTAGTTCAGTTTTCTGAAGTAATCACTTCAAAGATCGTGTGTACATGTTCAATACAAATTGTATTGTCGTAGCAATCGTTCAGATTTACTTTAAAATGAGATATTTTATGCCATTATGAGAACAAAATCCATTTAACTAAATGAAAAAGTATATATTAGTCGCCGCTGAACTTTACGTCTTTTGTTACAAAAGTCACTATTTCTCTCAATGCTGAGCCTGTGTGCTTAAAGCGACAAAATCTTCAATTTAGATCTATTTGATTCTAGCCATTCGTAGATTAAGTTTCAATATTTCGATGTTGAATCGAAAAGTGGTTATTGATTCGAAGTATGTCTAGGAAAAAATTGAAGATGTAGACAAAAGCGAGGTCCGAAGCACGCGGCCGCGCCTAGTCATGACGCCCGCGGTCAGCATGGACGATATTGACGACCCGCGGTAAGTACCGGGCCGCAGGAAACAAAGACAATATTCTCTCCACACCCAGTCGAGAAAACTATACTCAGCTGTATCCGCAAATGTTACTTTGCCAAATAAAAGATTTCTACACGTTCATTTAACATTTGACACTGCGATGGTAGCGCAGTCTGGCGGATCCAATGTGAAGTATTCTAAAATCAGCAAAAACTTACAAATTAAAAATATATACAAAAACATTTTCCAGTGGACCAAATTATCAATCTAGACCTTTCTCAAGTCCTCTTGAGTACACATAAAAATTTGATCAAAATCGGTCCAGTCGTTTAGGAAGTGTTCAGAGACACACGCATACGAAATATAGAGTAGCTCGTAGAAATCTATAGGATCAATCCCCATTGACGCAGTCCAAGCGGAGCGAAGCGAAATCGTACACTAGACAACATATTAAACTTTATTTTCATAGTGTGAGGCATAATTTCTAATATAAATTTTCTATAGACAAAGAGAAATAGGCATCCCTATTACTTGGATAATGTTTTGCTTACTAGCGTAACAACTGGGGATTGAATAATTGGATAATTATGTCGGACAATAAGAATACATCAACTACACACGAAATGCGTAGTTTATGACTCCGGTGGCGCATCAGTTTTCCGTTACCGCCAAAATCCAAAGAGAATTTTCGATACCCCTATCATAGAGGACATATGAAATTGTCTATGGTTCAAAGTTAATGTAACATTCAATTAGATGTGTTTTTATATTGTTTTCCCTGACAGAAAACTAGAGATTCTCAATAAAGAAATGTACACAACGTCCGCGAAGACGGCCATGCTGCTAGGTATCGCGACGGAGCAAGAGAAAAAGGAACATATAAAGGCTCCCTTACAGGGCACATTGTCTGCGCCTAATCCAGTTAGTCATTTTCCTATTAGAAAATATATCTACGATCCCATTGATGATAATAACGCAAGCACAGAATTAACGTTTCACTGGTTGACTACGCAAGTTCAATAATTACAAAATTTCTCAGTGTTGCCAGTTCAATAATTTTCGGCTTTGCATTACAAAAATCAATGTTTATTCGATATTCGCGCCATTCATTTCTTTGGACTTATAATAGTCCAACTAATTGTTTTTAGCACTTTTACACAGATTAGATAGTTTTAAAATTCGAACTGTGTCGAAAATTATTTAATTTTATTCCAGTTTGCTATACAAAAACTACAATTCCCATACGTGTCTCCGGAGTGGCGAATGGACTCTGCGTCGTGGGATTCGCGGCAGCTGCGTGGCTACTGCAAGAGGGATACATACTAGGTGACCCTGCTACTTCAAAGTCACCCTTCATTTAGTTGCTAGTCTTATATTAGGCGTGACAAAATGACATATAAAAATAAATATTTTTTCATCTTAAAGCATTTGTAACAGAACTTTGATGAAATCAAAAGCGGACAAAGAAAGTTACATAACAATGTAAGATCGCAACTTGTCAAAAAATTTATACTTACAAATGATTTTTGTGATTTTTTTGGTTGGGTGTATTATCCAGCTATTATTTTTTTACAGGCGCACATCGAAGGGACCGAGGCGAGGGAAAAAAAGCACACCCAATAACATTAATCAGCTTTATTGTACATAAAATATACGTAGTCAAGGCACAAACATAAAAAATAATCGCTTAAGAAAAGTTATCAAAGAATCGCCATATTTAATTTTACATCTGAAAGCGAGAAAATCGTTTTATAAATATACCAAAGATCCAACAACGAGAATAAATAATTTAGCCTAACATTTTATTCGATTATATATTTGTTTTAAATTTTTTTCATGAATAACCTTTGGAAATTAAAACACTGGCAACGATAACAATTAAGTAACAATTATCGATATACAATTGACTCCAATCTTGCACGCGCCTTCTAGCGAAATGCATTAGCTCTAACATTTAACCAATATCACAATACCTTGAAGTTAATACATATATTTTTAACACATCGGAGAAAAAATCCATTGATGATGAAAGGACCATCACAATGCAATAATTAATATCGTAATTGAAATTACAACTGCTCTATAAAGAACTGTAAAAATGTACAGATTATGCGACTGTAAATATTTGCACAGACTGTAAATATTTGCACAGACTGTAAATATTTGCACAGACTGTAAATATTTGCACATCGAATGGCAAAAAGGCGATTTATAACATGCACAGGTAGACCGAAGTTTTCTAAAAATATTTTTTTAAACATCAATTTGATAATATTACTCATAAGATAACATCTCATTCAAAGTCCAAATTAAATGTTTCCTCTCAAGCTCAGCGTTTTGAAAAATCTTACAAACTATCGTTATTCTTAACATCAACAGTAATAATGACAATATACGTCATCCATTTCAATAAACCCAGGTTTTTTTTTAAGTTTGTCGCAAAGTGCCCTGTTATTATATGAAACGCACAAAAACAAAAATCGTTTCTACAGAAAAGCCCCTTTATTGGTCACACCGGGGTTGCCAGTACAGAATGTGTAAAAGTGTAATAGAAAACAAATATACATGTTTATACAAAGATATCAATTTTTATTTATTTCAGGCACCAGTTTTATTGATGCAAACACTTATCATTCCTTAATAAATATATCATTTAAGTTTTACCTTAATAATATACGTACACATTTAGTTTATTACAGTTTTGCAATGCATTAGGGATTCCATATTCAAACTTTTTTAATTCAAAATTTTATTAATAAGGCAACATTAAAGGCTTTACAATTACACATCTTTTACAAACAGGGCACTGTGTGTCAAACTTAGGATTTTCTCTTTAAATTCCCTTACATATCAATAACATTCAGTCTCTTGTTTCATCTTCGTTCGGTGCATTTCAAATGCCATCTATTTTCACCACAAACCAACATATATTTTGATCTACTATGTTATTGTTCACGAAGTTAATATACTAATGGATTGAGGGTTGGTTGGATTTTGGTTAAGCCATCTCGCCTATGGCCTCATCATCATCATCATCATCATGTGACAATATGTCACATTATTATGACATGTGACATGTCATCATCATGTGACAATAGCCAAATCGACACACGGTCTTAAAAATTTGCCCATAGCGGTCACCCATACAGCATCTCACCGCGTCTCACTCGCTAAACCAGCCCCATAGTAATCCTCCGTCACTCACCACACACTGTAGTGACAGTTCAGTCTGAATCTCCTCTGTCAAAACATTCTTTCTCGTGAATGTTTAAACATTTCTCAAGGCATCCTATTGTATAACTGGTAAATGTGATACTTATTTAAGCCACACTTAAGCAAAAGTTCCAAGCTTGGTTAGGACCAGAGAACAATACTGTCTAATCCATGTTCTAGGTAAGTCACTGAAGGGTCAATGATTCTAAACAATAAATCTGAATGCTGTATATCCCATGTTAAACTATTACAGTAGAATAACAATGATAAGCTCTTTTCTGGCATAGGTCCTTGTTAGCCCTGTGCCCTCTTAATGGAGAAAACTTTGACAATCTCACCGCGCCTTGCGTTGGAGGGCGGACTTGCAAAACATAGACTTATAAAAAAATCGAAATATATCGTATCCTCCACAAGCAATCGTGTTAAAATGTTCAACACGAGTCAAGTTAGTTTGTTATGGGATGCAGTACGATAAAATAGGTAACAAAACCTTCGAAGAGCACGCAATAATTATTTTATGAGATGCTGTGGCTCGAGCAGGAACCTCTAGCAACGAAGTATTCGCACGGTATGAAAATTAAACAGCGCCCCTATCGCGCGTGTAAGGAACTATTTTGTAACGTGAATGTCATTCCCGCGTTTTGTGTGAAACGTGCGAGCGGGACAACCCATCCTGACACTGGCGATTCTGTCAGTTGCATTGTGTAACCTCGATACCTTATATTAGAGATTCTGGTAAACTGGCGCTTGCGGTACAGTATGATATAAGCGAATTACAAAATCTTGAACAGGTCCGCACTAGTTATTCCGCACGCTTTCTGTGTAGAGCGACAACAGTTTCCCCGCTCGGTCTCCCCAGACACCTGTCGGCGCCGCGGCGAAGCACCCCGGACGTGCGTCACGGCCGCGCGGCCGCCAGGCACACGTGGGCGAGCGCGAGCGCGGCGTGGCGGCGCACGGCGGGGCTGCCGTCGCGCAGCAGCTGCAGCAGCCGGCCGCGGGCGCTGCGCGTCACGTCCGGGTCGAGCTCGGCCTCGGCCGGGCACCGCTCCCGCACGCGGTGCAGCTCGGCGTACAGGAGGCCTGCAGAAACACGACACGGTATCATGTACGTACTTGTGTAGCGTGCTGGTGAGTCACAAACATTTTTCTTATTATTCCTTCGTGCGTCGACGTTCATCTGTTTCTCGTTCCGTTCTTTTGTTTTATCCGCAGTCCTCCGCGCGCGCTTCTCGACGCCGCAACGGCTCGCTATTATTTGTATATTCACATTTTCATAATTTAATGTAATATATGTTATTGAATATACAGTGACTAAAGACTTTTATTTCATCTCCGTCACACCCCCACACGTGTATCACATCCTTAGCCTGTGCCGGTGAATTTCTCTACAGTAGCACGATCTCATATACATGTATTTGCGTATGCACATTAGCCTGTACTGATAGAAATGCCGAACAGACGAAACCATAAATTAAATTGAGACATTTCCTAAATTAAGAACCGCACTTTAAAATTTTGCTCAAAAATAGCTCGTGTTGATCGATATTTTATTATTGCTATTACTACGCCATCCTTAGCCCCCAACAAGGTAGGCAGAAAGCACCGAATGCCAAATATCTTCAATCTGCACTCGCTCGAATATTTTACCAATATTACAAATTTTAAAGAAAGAAAGAACCGAGTCCCAAAATCTGTCTTTACAAATACTATTATTATTACCTCTTATTGCTGTTCTTTCTGCCTACCCGGTTAGGGACCTGGCGTGACGATTATATATCAAAAGAGAAAAGACATTTATTTTCACAAATAGGTACATTTGAAGATCTTACAAAGTTATTAGTTCTATCCATATTTTGTCTTTTACGGCGCACAAATTAGTGATATAAGCTTATAATATTACTACTATACTACTTTACTAGCACTTAGTTTTATAACAAACTTAACTTATATATGTATTTATGTATGCACAAGTTAGATCAATTGCCTAACACACTGGCCCCTCACCGATCAGCAGGGGCGGGTGCGGCTTCATCTCGTCGCGGGCACAGTGCAGGTAGTTGACCGCGGCCTGCAGGCACCGGACCACGCTGCCGGCCAGCTCGTCCGCTAGCAGCCGCAGCAGCGCAGACAGGAATTCATCCAGGTACAGCCGTCCTTCGTCCACGAGGTGCGTTTGGACGAAATCGTTCGACTTCTTGGCGTTGAACGTTTTGAACACGTGTCGCAGGGTGAATTTGCTGGCCTGCGAATAGATATCGACTCTCAACACAGGTAGCGCGCTACGGCTAAGATCCCACTAACAAATATGTTGGTACTAGGGCACAAAGAAGTACGATGACTGAAACATGACTTTCATTAAGTGTATGTATGTACCTTACAATGAATAAAACAATTTGAATTTGAATTTGAA
>DWQT01002452.1:0-14120 GCA_018244895.1 Myscelus amystis hages | reverse complement strand
TGCTCGTCTTCTACTTCCATTAATTATTAAAAAAAATCTTCTCGACTTCATATAACTATAATGACTATATGGAAAAAATTCCACATTAACAGGTACCTATAGCACACAATATCATAACGTTAAATTCAATAACTAACCCATTGCTAAAATTCAATTATTTACATAGCTCCTAAGGGAGGTTGTACAACGGATCAACTTACGCCATTAATATATGCAAGTAGCATATCACGCAACTCGGCTTCATTGTAATTCAGGTACGGGTGAAATATTTTGTAAGCGGCCTCGTCTAAAAACAAGGCGATTTCTATAGTATAGGAGGAGGGTTTGGTCTTCTGCGGGTTCAGTCGGGGCCGGCGGGGCCTGATGCGCAGCGGCCGGGCGTCGCCGTCGATGGGCGGCGGCGGCGGCGCGCGGCGGATCACGTGCGCGGTGCGGCCGCGGCGGGCGGCGCGGGCGTCGGCGCGCGCCGCGCCGCCCGACAGCGGACGCACTTCGTACGTCGAGTTGTCTGTTACTATGATCCCGTGCTGCAAGCGATCAACATTTGGCTTCAAATATATGCTGTACACGAACACTTAACGTGACTTTTTCTATCATTCGGAATATAATTCACATTTCGGTACAAGAGGTAAAAAAAATTGGTCTCTTTCTGTATGTACTTAACAAAAAATTTTACTACAAGATAATTTACCTCTACATACTCGTATTTATAATGTTTCAATTTGCTTACCTAACAATGGATAAGTCCTCTACTCCATATATTAAACTAAACAATTTCTACGGCTACAATTAATTTCATGAGGTAAATTAATCGATTAAGGCTAAATCGAATAATGTACAACTATGTCATAGGATTCTTAATTAATGAGTTGGTTATTTTTATTCAAACTTCAAGATCCGAATCCGAAGATTATTTGTAAAACTTACTTCATATAGTAAACTCAGTTTAGTGTCTGGCATACCAGTGAATGATCTCTGCAAGCGGAGAAGGCCGCCACGGCGCCCGGCGCGCTGTGCAGGTAGTGGCAGGAGACGTCGGCCGCGGACAGCGCGCCGTCCGGCCCGCGCTCCGACCACACTCGGAACTGCGGCGCAATCAGCCGTCGGTTCGGGACCAGCTGCAAGTCGAAGCTTCTGGAATTCCAAAATATGTTTCCTTAAAAATATACTTCTAACACCTGATTTCGAAAAAATATACAGCAATCTATATTGTTGTTAGACTACACAATTTACGTTACATTTGATTAACAGTATTGATGTATCGTTACCGTCCGAAGGCATCAAAGCTGTAGGCTAGGGGCACGTCGTCGGGCGGCGCGCCCGCGGCCGCCTGCGCCTCGCGCGGCAGCAGCGCCGGCAGGAACACCAGCTGCTCGTCGCCGCCCGCGCCCCCCGCGCCCTCCCCCGCGCCGCCCGCCGCGCCGCCCGTGCCGCGCCCGCCCGACCACCAGCCGTGCAAAGGTAGGATTTGCTGCAAATCCTAACAAATCTTTATTATTAATATATGAAATTCAAATGTGTCGCTTATACTTATGTATATTTGAATGCAACACATCGCTACCGTTAGTCATATTTCGCTCAATATCATGTAAGTAAAAATTACCGACTGTAACTGTATTAAAATGGGCGACAGATTTCACGTAATGTAGATGTATAAGATAATCATAGTAACAGTATACACCTACACTATACTTACATTAATATATACCATATTACTATTACTATATTATAGTAATGATATATCTACATCAATAAAAACTGAGAAAACTTCACAATTACTTCAGTAGATATCTTAAAAATAACGTTACGTAATGACTGCATGGTGCGCTCCGGAATCACATAATACCAATTAGGCCCTAGGCCAATTCTCTCTCACATTCTAGCACGCATTTCTTTTTGATTACCCTTCTTGGTGATCAGTTTCACAACATAAAAATATTATTCCTAAACAATGAACGATCATAAAATTCTTTCGCAAAATGAGTAAACAATACTTTGTACGCAAAAAGCTCGCTCATTCGTGCATGTATAATAAGGCGAAAGCATTAAATTTGTAGACGAATCTCGTTCGCGATATCTGGCTCGATTTCAATTAAGAACCTAATTTAAAGTTAATGTCATTCTTATCGCACGTCTAATAGTCGTTGATCGGGTACCTTTCCGCGGATTACTGAGAAACTAAAAGCCTTTGGTGTCTGTGACAATACAATCAATTTGGGTATCAGGGGCGCAGCGAAATGAACTCAGAGGCGATGATAAATACTACTAATACTATATAACGAGGTCGACACGAGGTGACGAGCCTCGGGCGTCTCGTGGGCGCATTCGTTGTGTCGAGCATGATTAAAGTCAAAACCAGCTTCCGAGTAATGTGACTAGGAGCAGCTTAGTACATGATTTCCAACAAAAATAGACAAACATGTTTATGTCACTTAAAATTGTGTTTTAAAAGATCTAGTAAAACTAGCGGCTTCGCTCGAATATATTTTTGTTAGATGCTAATTTGTATTCCACGTTACGCCACTGTGGACGGCGATTTGGAATTATCTGAGACAGGTATCGAGCTATTTTCTTGATTTCCATCATATAATTTGAAGGTAATCTGTCAATTTAAGAAATGTTAAGATTTTACTACCCCCTTGCGTCTCCACAGGGGATGAGATTGTAACATTGTGTATTTTACGCCAATGTTAGATAATTTTTTGTTTAGATATATTTATCACCTTACACCCGTTTAAAAATGAAATAGTATAATATTTTTAGATGCACTGGTTTGATTTGATGGCAAGGGTCTGTTAGAGGTTCAAAATTTTTGTTAATGTTTATGTAATGTTAAGTTTATAATATTTACTTTGCATTGTTAAAGTCAATAAATTGTGCATGGCTTAGGTACTGAAATCATAGTGCTTTTTTTTCTATTCTATTTGTGTCGAATGTAAAATTCTCTTGCCTACCAAACAATTCCCGCAATACATATTTTAATTACCGCCCAGACTAATTTAAACTTGTCAACTGACCAAATTGAACAATGCGAACAACCATGGCACTGTATTTTGCCTCGTTAATTTGAGTCTTCTCTGAATTAGAGCGTGTCCACTGACGATTGTTATCTCTTTTAAAAAAATCTATTTGACAAATATACTTTATTACTTTTATATGAAACTAGCGTTAGCCCGCGGCTTCGCGCGCGTTTAATTAAGAGTAAAGCAATTCCCCTTTACCCATACCGTGAAGTTTCCTGATATCCTTGGAATATCTAAATATAGGTACTACATTTTTACTGATTGCTATTATGAAATTCTGAATAGCAACGCGTGCGAAGCCCTGCGCAAAAGCTAGTAGCCTATAACATTCCTCGATAAATGAGCTATCTAACACTGAAAGAATTTTTCAAATCGGACCAATATTTCCTGAGCTTAGCGCGTTCAAACAATCAAACAATCAAACAAACTCTTCAGCTTTATATATTAGTATAGATATAGATTAGTCTTAGCAAATATGTTCTTTTTCAATCAGCATCCATTTTATTTTTCAATGAATCTGAAATCTGAATCTGAAATGAAATGAAAAAATCATTTGATTCAACGCGCTAATCTCTGGAACAAATAGCCAGATTGGAACATACATACTCGTATATAGACGAAGGTCCTACACTATATCATTTAGCCTTCTCTATTCTTAGGAGTGTATGTAGAACCGTGTATGTAAAGATATGATAGAAATGGAAAGATTAGTATATTAATCGCAATAGGATAAAATTTCGTGGTGTTTGAAAATAAAACGAAGTAAGTGTATAAAGCTTATAAACATAGGTAGGTAGCCACCTGCCGTATGAAAGTGTAAAACGAATCAATATTCTATATTATTTATAATCCTTAAATCCTACAGTCATCGCGTTTCAATTATGGAATCGTAACGGAAATGTAAAGATAACTGATATAGTACACACTTTTTGTATGCGTTTTAAAATTATGATTGATGCTTTCTTAGAAGCCAGACAAGTAATGTTGTTTTTGTTATCGTCCGCCGAATGATAGACTCTGATGACACTAATTCACATGTTACATTCTGACTAGTCACACGAACCAATAGAGGCGAGTGAAACCGAAACAAGAATCACCACGTGAGTCAGTCCGGTACAGATTCGGCATTAGCGGGCGTCAGTGAAGTAAAGGGGAAAGTAAAACTATTTGTTTTTCCATTACTGCGACGCTAGACAATAGCGTTCCGTTGAATTACCAAGTCGCAAGAAGCGCGAAGTTATACTAGAGTTAAAAGTCATTAATTTTGGAATTCAATTGTCCGAGTTACGTTTCTGCGTTCCGGATGATGAAAGTTATTCGCATCGATCTAAATTACGTGAGGTCTGGCGTCACGTGGCTCCGTCGCCCGCCGGACAGACAATGAGCGCGGTGCTGTGAATCACCGAGAGACGATTGAAAAACTGCAAGTACCTACGTGCCGTTTACGCTTGTGTAACTCACTACGTGATCCAGTGCGCAAAAGACATAAAGCTTCTTTCCGTTATGTAACATAATTGCCAAAATAAAATTATACACCACGCTGCTCAAAAACATAGGGTTACTTCGGTGAAAGTTAAACATCTTTTAATAAAGATTACGACTGTCGCTTTTCGGTATGCAGCGAAAACTATCGTAAAGAAAGTGTAAAAATTATCACCGTAAGTACAGCAATGCCGAATATTGACCGGCCAACTATTTATTTACTTAACTGCTGTGGGTTGAGAGTTAAATATTACCGATTCCCGTTGTTTTTAACAGCGTTGAAAAAATGAGGTGCTAAGTAACTCCTTCGATTTTCATTTCTTTACACTCGTCCTTTTGTACTTTAAGTTGGTATTTGTCATATTCATAACCGTTAACAATGACACATGAAAAACGGTTGTAGGGTAGGCACTTAAAAAGTAACTACATACTGTAAATATTAGGTAAAACATATATTTTGTCCTTCTACATTTGTATATCTTTTGTACATTTTCAAAAATTTTATCACGGTATTATAAAACTCTTAGGTTATTACCTACGTACGAAACTATTACATCTTCATTATTATGGCATGCCATATAAATTGCTTTCATAGCTTTTAAGAAGAACCTTACTTGCTTAGGTATACGTCTATAATTTGTAAGCTTTCACGTACTGTGATTAATGATATCGTTATATATTTACCATAATACCGTTTAACAGTTGTGAATTTATAATTTTTTGATTCAAATAAAACTACGGAAAGAAAATCCATTTTCAATGAAACAAACAGTCGATTACAAAGGTATTTACGATGACTACCTCAACCATTACTTATTTAGTATTCAGGTATAGTTACCATTATTTGTATTATTAATCTTTATGCCCTGCTAAGTTCATTAAAGTACGTTTTGTGCCTTATCACGAAATAAAAGTTTTGAATTGAATCAGTCCTGTTTATGTGATTTGAAAACTGCGAGTCTGGTGAAACATGTTTATCTTAACGCGCTGCAATAGCTGCGTTGTTCAAATGGTTTTATAGAGCATTAATACATCGGGTGGAGGCATTAAGATGCGTCGGGTCGGGCAGACGGAACAGCAGCCAACGGCGTGAGGGGGAAAATCAATACTTCCTGGCAGCGGCGCCGCTGCGCTCAACCCATCCTCGCACGAACAATTTACGTCCTACATCTAGCCAACAAAACTGCACTATATCAACGTACTAACTACTGCGAGTACCAGACATATACATTATGATGCGCAATTCATTACCGTTAATATTAAATTTTTAAATTCATTAACGGACTTCAAAAAGGAGGAGGTGCTCAATTCGACTGTATATTTTCTTATTAAATCCTACGGTTTGGAACAGATCAAAGAAAAGCTTTAGATAAAATCACTTGTATATTACGTATTAATACCAAAATTTGTATCTTTCACACATTGGCACTCGTCTGTTGATTATAATTGAAAAAGAAATAATATTCAATTATTCAATGCAAAAATAATAGCTACACAAAGAAAAGAGAAGAGGGGAAAGAGTGATAAACGGAAAAGATAACTACAGGATATAGTTTTTAATCGTAAGTATATCGTAATAGAAAACCGGCATTTGTATTTATTAAAGTCTATTGTACGCGTGTGAAGAAAAAAACCTGTGCCTACTATTTCAGTAAATTTTATAATAATCACAAAATCGGAAAACCACTTTTGATTGTAGGTATGCGAAGGTAGATGCAGATAGCGTATTGTTACGAATAAAGGACGTACTGCGAAAGGGACGGAGTAGTGATGAGAACGACTACTGAACCTTTTGTTTGTATTGTCTCTGAGATAGAAGTAACAGCGGTAAGAAACAATACATATACTCGTATATTACAAAACACAACAATCATACCAGGTAAAAACTAAAAATCAGTATTTAAAATTTTTATCACCCCTTTTTACTGTGTCGGTACTGGTCAAGGGTCTATTTTTAAAAACAGGTGTGTAGATATATAGTACATTTGAGATTATTTATATTCAGCTAATCATAATAATGTAATCTATGTATTTTACACCAGTGTCAAACACTTAGACGTTTATAAGCTTTAGGTACATTTACGACAAAATATATTTTTTATTCAGTTTTTATTGAATATCCCATTTATAAAAGTTTATCACAATTGAGAACATTACCTGTTCATAGAGGTCTTACATGTGTATAGCCTACGTCGGGAGACTAAACTAAATACCTAATAGCGCTTACGCAAGTCGGGTTACACTGTCCGCCCGCCCAACAAATGAAATTTACTCACGGGAAAATGCGCGGGCGTGCCGGCTCGTAGCGCGAAAAGCAGAGCTACAACCACTGTTTCTACTCGGAGCGCCATGGAGCCCTGCTTACATTTCACTGCACCGTCTCTGTTATAATTGGTTTCCGTACTTCCAAATACACAGCTTATAAACGCAGCGACGACATGCAGGTGTTTTGAATATCGGAAATGCGTACGATGCACCATGCACTAAAAGCGGGCGAACCCGACTGTAATCGCGATTAGAGCGCGTACACTTATGCCGCGCCGGCTACCGAATAACCATTGCGTGCCCCCGGTACACCTTTCGCACCTCCGAGAGAAAGTCGAAGGAAAGTGCAGATTTTGGCTGTCAAGACACCGCCCACACGCGTCCCCGTAGGAGTATTGTCGCGAGTCATCCATCATTGAGACCCGTCGCCGGCCGCGGGCTGCCGTTAATCAAAACAAATGAACAATATCGCCTTGCGGTTCCAGTCGACCGCGCGCTCGAGTACTGGCTGTTCACTTCGCAGGAGTGATCACTGGGCCACGACCATGCCTACTCGTGGCGATTCGGGCTTAACACACAAACCTGTATGAAGTTCAAGTATGTTTACGATTATTTGCATTCAGTTCATTTTTCTGTTCTAAGTATTTTTGTCGTTCTCTTTTGAGGTGAACGTACCACCAAAACGTTACGTTATCGAACGACCGATAAGTTTAAGTAATATTTATGTTATTTGAGCAGTTACAGCCCGCATTGAAGACAATTGTTTTGTATGTTCCTTATGAACATTTATGATGTAATTTGGACGCCTTTTTGGCCTAGTAACTAGAGACCGAAGGGCGTGGGTTCGATTTCCTTCACATTGAAACGTGTCCTTAGCACATTTGCTTGTTCTGTTAGCCGTGTGTGAAATTGTCCCCTTTTACTATTATTAATAATAACAATAGTACATTATTATATATTACGAATATGTTTTAAAGTTAAGATTTTTTTCTACAGATTCCTGTCCAACACCAACGCGGTTTTAATTTTTTTAAATTATTTAACAATTTAGCACACTGGACATTTTTTTATGTTATGTACATAATTTTATCTAAATATCTAGTAATAAATATGAGTAAGCCATTAGAGAAAATATTATTTAATAGATTTATACAGCCATATCATTAATTTTTTTTGTAGTGGTAGTAAATGCCAATGTTAAATATTTTATTGTTCCGTAGTGTCTACCTATACACAAACAACAATACCTCCTAGGACTATGAAACGCATCGTAAGAGTTTAGCACAATAAACCCTTTATTGTGCTAAACTCATCTCACTTCGCACCGGAACATAACACGAGCAAGTCCTGCTGCATTGCGACAGAAATAGATACGACATTAGTGGTGACTTTTACTTATTTAAGAGTATACCTATAGCATAAGTTTACTTATACGGTAACCATATGTTAATATGCTTCGAACTTTACTACGTTTGGAAATTGAGTAGGTCAATCAAATGATCAACTGCGTCATTGCGACAGGTAAAATCTAGCAGTATGAAATAAAACCCGTTACAAGGTCGTTGCACTGCAGAAAAATATTTTTGAAATCATAACTTTGAGCCTATATAATCAAATATTGCCAGAACGGATGAATCCGTTTACGCCGTCGACAGGACGGTGCGAGGAGTGAATAATAATGCCGCTGCCTAACTGCTAACGGCCAGGAAGCCCTTATTATTTATATTCGCACACGTTCGCAAACGAGCTTACATATATTCATAGGTCATAAAAATATCAGCTGTATAAATATGTGGAGGTGCATTCATTTCTCGTTAGTGTAAGACTTCATGCGTTAACGTAAATCGAAATACAGTATAGACAAAATGTTGTTCAATACGTACATCTTCAGCGAGCGTCTTGCGAGCACATGTTGCCGTGGTGATTCATTTCTGGCAAAAAAAAAACAGTAAGGGACGGCGGCGAAGTCGGGTGACGCAGCGCGAGTCATTGATCCCGGTGCGTTCCCCGCCGGCCGACGCCATGCCGGAGCTCGCGCCGCCGCCCGCGCCCGGGCCCGCGCCGCTGCTCCCGCCGCTCGCGCTCGCCGTGTACGTCGCCTGCGTCGCCGCAGCCGCCACCCTCGCCAACTGCGCGCTGCTCGCCGCGCTCCTCAAGCGGTCAACCAACGGTACACTTTAATATTAAGTAACGCATATTAATGTTTACCTACTTGTGCGATATTAGCGCAGTCATTAATTCAGGTCGTACGCAAGTTCATATATGTTATTATAATAATTTTCAAATAAGTCGTACTCAATGAAAAAATATTGAAATTCTTATTGGGTTAAGTTACCCAATAATTGATAGGTACGGCAAGAATGATTTAAGAAAAGTAATTCTTCTATTGAATTTTTGCAAGGTAGCGTTTTTTTCAATATTTCAGGTTTGTATGCAATAATAATACAACTGGCGGTGGCTGATATAGCGCTTGTAGCGACGTCTCTAGGGCCTGAATTATGGTCGCGCAACACGAAGACCTGGGACTTCGGCAACGGGTGTTGTGTGGCCTATCGTGGACTAAGCGTTTTAACATCAACAGCTTCATTATATTTAGTGACCACAATTGCACTGCACACGCTCGCGACCGTCAACCTTGAAGCGAAGGCTCTCATTCAAAGAAGTAAACGACGCAATCGAGAGGATGACGATGAAATTCGGTCTTCTCGTCACAGCTTAGTAGCAAACAGCGATACTTCAACCCCGCCGCGGACAATGAATGTAGACTACCGACTGACCGACACGACAGTTCCCACGGCGCCACCTTCAATTTTTGTATGGGTTTTATCTGCATCTCTAAGCATTCCGGAGTTCGCTTTAGCTACTACGGTTCGGGTGAACCAAGACACTATTGTATGCACACTGGTAGATTCCAGCCACAAATTACAAATGCAATGTTTGCTAACTGTATTTAATTTTATTCTGCCAATGGTCATTATGGCCATAGCTATTATCTTGATAATACGCAGACTAAAGTCGAAGAAACTGCGCTGTCACATGGAAGGCAAGGAATCTGTTGCATCGTTAAAGCTATCGTTGTACTTAATTCTTTTATACGGTGTATTGTGTTCTCCGCGATCAGTAATTACTGTTTATAATATCTACACCGCAACAAACGGTGACAAAGACGTTGAATTAGTACAAAAGAACGATATTAGTTTATTAATAAGTTTAATATTTACCGCTGTTTATTTAACAGCAACATTGATAAGACCACTTGTGTGTATAGTTTCCATATCTAATTTGAGAAAAGTCTTTGCATTTAGATTTAGGACTAATGTAGATGTATAACATGGCATTGAACCAAGAGGTGTCTACCTCGTCAACTACTAGTCGTGGACTAGTGAACTGTGGATAACGATTGCTCATAAAAGTATTTGTATGTGTTTCATAAATACAATCAGCAGTGGAACTCGAAAGTACAAAATTGAACTTAAATTGAGCTGAAATATCAGATTTTAATGTGGAAGTCCTGGTTATACATAGATGTAAAGAAACCAAATACGGATTTTTTTAGTAATTATCTTTTTATATAGGCAACTAAGAGTAAGATTTGAAATGTATTGAAATTGACTATTTTTATAGTGTTATATGTATTGTATGCAGCTGCATAACAGGTAATTTTTGTATGAGGATGTGATTTACTTTAGCAACTCTTATACCTTACATCTACTTATTTTCTTGAATAAAAACTTAAAAAGATATCAGTATGTTTTTTGTTACTCAGATAAAGGACAACATGATCCCATAATTCAGAACAGAACGAAAAACGTATGTGTACCGTTTTAAATAATCTACCTGTCGGGTAACTTGCGTAATTTGCGTACTATACGCAATGTTTTAGTGCGTAATTACTACCTACCTACACATTTGTTATATAAAACTATTTCATACACAACTACACCGATCTGAACAATTTACATTGCCCAGAAAAGTATGGAGACGATCAATTTACAAAAGTACTCCAACAACACTATGTATGTGGTTGATAATATTACTTAAATTGGCTATGTACTTGATATTATACAGTAATAAACACTAGAATAAGTCTGCAAGTTTAATTACTACCTACTTATATAGTCGAAGGTCCGAATTACTTAAACATTTTAATGTGATTAATTATTTACACCTGTTTCCCGGAATTTATTAGTCTTCAAATGAGACAGCTTAAATACCTACACCCAAATGCACTGAACTTGGAGCCTCTTCCCTTAGCTATATGCCTACTACAAAATAACGAGTGGTAACTTTTTTCGTTCCTCTCAACAGTCCACTGCAGTGGACACAGCTGTTTTAGCTAATGTAATATGAACAAGTTCTACTATTTTCCAGTAGGCCTCTATAGTAGTTTAGATGATATTCTTCAGAGCGGAGTTCAAGCAATTTTTGGCACGATAAGGTCTCTTTAGTCATGTGGAGCATTTCAAAGCAAAATCAGAACCTCGTTAGCTTCCACTTTCAATATAAAAATTGTCAGACCGGCCAACCTTACAAGAATCCTGGCTGGATTGTAATTCCTACTAGTATTAAATATTTAAGCGTTAAAAGTACTCAATGCTACTAATTAGTTGAGTGACCATATTGCGGTAGGTAGTGAAATTTCAAACATTGGAATTACAAAGTCATGAAAATAAAAAAAATTATAACTTTAGTCTATCATTATTAGCGGAATTAAAAACTGCTTCGCTTTTCAAGTATAAAATACTAATATGCCAGACTCTGTGTCAACATTTAATTTGTGTGTGTAAATTAATTTTAATAGGCAATGAAAAATTAAATAAAATATAACAAAAATGTACGGTAAGACAAGAATTTGTATTTTTTAAATATTCATACTGTTACGTTGTATACTGGCGATATGATTTAGACAAACATCTTTTTAGGGTTATTAGGTGGCGGTTTATTTAAATATTGATTCTAAAACTAAAAATTGTATTTAATACAAATAGTTTATTGGTGAAAACATGAAAAATATAATAGATTAATGGCTGATAAAATGCAGCAGAAATGTTACAATATTTGTCAATCACAAAAACTATTTTGCTAATAAATGCCTGAAAATTCAGAATGCTATAATAATGTGTTGGGCACAACAAATTGGTTAATGTCAATATCTAGCGTTGGTATAGCTTTGGTAAGATTAAAACATTATCGAGGACATCACAAAACCACATAAAAGACACTTAACAAGTTTTTTGTGCCCTAAATTGAAGCAGCCATTACAGAATGTGTAATTTTGTATTGTTAATGAAAATCTAGAATAGAATTCATTGGGTTATTTGGGCGCATTTTAACAAATTCATTAATAACTAATTGCAAATTTCAAAACATTCACCATCATAATCTCCATTTCACTGCGGACATGCGGCGAAAGGAATGTTACTCGGGGGCCGACCGGGCTGATAAGATTTGCTTCTATTCAATAAAGGAAAACACTTTTAACTTAAGAAACCGTAATTTTAATAACTTAAGTTATAAATATTTATATTCATCAGGTCAGCTCGATATCTGTAATCCAGTGTAAATACAGAAATACAAAACCGTCAAAGATGACACATAACATTTAATTTTAGACGGAACGTGAAGGTCCGCTGCGAACGACATTTTAACATTTTTTTACAAGCGACGGCTCGCAACAGCGGCGGGGGCCCGCGCCGCGCGACGTTCTCGAATGTTACTCGTTTTCTTATAAAACACCGATGAGAACAAATGCGTGTGCTGGGGGGCGGCGCGCCGTTAGTTGTCGCCGCCCTCGGCCGGCTCGTCGCCGTCGCCCTGCGTGTCCGACGTCCACAGCGTCAGGTTGTCTCGGAGCAGCTGCATGATCAGCGTCGAGTCTTTGTATGAGTCTTCATTCAGTGTGTCCAATTCGGCGATCGCGTCGTCGAACGCCTGCAATATTTACACCGCACGTGTTACCTTTGCGTGCACCCTCTGTAGGGGAACCAATTCGTATACTGTTTTTTCGGCCTCTATAGTAAACTATTTTAACGGCCGCAATCAAGGTAAACAACATTGAAATATTGTCACAACAATTATAAACTGATATGAATTAAAACACTCAAATGCTGGCTGGATCGAGGATTAGGAGGTTAATCGCACTATATATAAGTGACCATGCCTGGACCGTATTAGTTGTACTAGTAAATAGAATGACGACTATGCAGTTTCCATGCAATGTGTTGGACACTGACGTTAGAGAGAGATATCGACTCGTGAGCTGTTAGTAGGTTGTTACATAATCATGACACACTGCAGTTCAGTGATTAATTTTTAAACCTGTTTAGCTAAGTGGCACGCTCTCGCTGGAGAGTTGATTATCTCGTAATAAAATACGGAAAAGTTGAGCGCAAGACCAAGCCTGATGGGATGGGTCGGTTGCATTTTGGCCTTGGCGATGTCGAACGCCTCCTGGTATGCCTTCTGAGAGTCCTCCACGACGGCTGGGGACAAGCGAGCACGTTAATACGCCTAGCGTGCACCCTACACTCGTGCCAGCCAGCACAGAGCCTATGCGTAACTGACACAAATAATGACCTGTTTGGCGAGCTGACACGCCTTGACTGGTGCATTTAATATCTCATAATAGAAGACGGAGAAATTTAACGCCAGCCCAAGCCTTATTGGGTGTGTGGGCTGCATTTTCGCCTTGCTGATTTCGAAAGCATCCTGGTATGCTTTCTGTGAATCCTCTACAACAGCTGCAATATAAGTTAATGTTAAAACACTAAGTCACCGAACAAAATTTTCAATGAAAATTCAATGCATATTGAAAAATAAAATCAGCTACTGAAACAAAAATGGTGCCGAGAAAAATGAAACTTACAATTTCTGGTTTCTCCAGTGGCCACTTCTGCAAGGTACCTGTAGTAATCGCCCTTCATTTTAAGGTAGAATACTTTACTTTCTGGATTACTAGCCTTAGGGATAAGGTGTTTGTCAAGTAAGCCCTGAAACAAATGGAAGGACATTGTACATTCTTTGTATCGGTTTTATAAATCTCTGAAGTTTCTGTTACATGAAGTCGTACAACCAATAAATTTATTTTTCTACCATCCCAAATTATTCAGTATCGCTTAGATAAGAAAATGAAGATGATAAGACAAGATACTTTCTTTAAAAAACGGCGTAGATGGGGGGGTGCGTCGGTGCAGTCGCATCGGAAATCAAAAGGAAAAGGGCATCAAAGTCGACGATCTTCAAAAAATCTTCAAAAATTTATATATCTATGGTAGGTATCTACAGTCTCAACAGTAGGTTGATATGATTTTCAGTACCCAGAATTTGGCTTTAATATAAAATGTACCCAAA
>DWQT01002451.1:0-14121 GCA_018244895.1 Myscelus amystis hages | reverse complement strand
GATTACTATTATAGAAAAATACAAATTATTGAAAGTGGAGGATTACAAAATGAGATTTTAATTGTCCTTGCAGACTACTCTACAGTAATAGTGCGTAGTACTAGTTTTTTAAATAAGCCAGGTTGTGTGTTTATCAAATCCAGTTTCTTAAAATTTTTGTTATAGCTGAGCATCATTTGATACATAGGTGAGCGTTTACCAGCATTTTAATTGATAACAAAACCGTACAATAGAATTTTTAGTAATATAATTATAATTAAGTCCAGTTAGTATATGCTTCTAAGGCTTCAGACAGTATTGAAACGTAGGTAAATTGTCCTATTCGAAATTGAAGACAAATGCTTTTTTACTCTTGAAGATTGACATATACGGTGGCAGTAGGTATAATATAGAACCGGTAAGCACATCCTTGATACTAAAACCCAAACATTTTTAATTACAATTGTTTTAAAATGATGTCGGAATGATAGCTACTGTCCTGTGTTATCCGAAATGAACAAACTTATTATCAAAAGGCCTTTTGCGCCTAACAAAAAAAGTTCTCCGTCAAAGTTTGCGATTTGTTGGCAATTTTTGTGATGTTGAAAATGTTCAGATAACGCTGAATTCTTATCATCGGTTAATGGAAAAGAAAATACTTGTAATTGAACTTCTGATGCCCGCTTCAGTGTTTATATTAATTTCCTTAATATATTTTAATTTTACCTTTAATGAATTTATTGGGTTTGTGTTATTCGTGTTTTGGTTTGTTTAATCTTTAAAGAATTCACCTCTCCCAGATTAAGTTAGTACTGAAACTATAACATAGTTCCATAAAAAAACTTATTGTTTTTTAATAAAACTAATAAAAAAAACGATATATCTCCGTAAAAAATATTAAATATAACGTTCTGCGCCTCTTAAAATATAAAAGATAGAATATTTAGATAATCGTTAAGATTTCTTCTTTCGAATTTATTTCATAACTTACATTTGAATGCTATTATTTTAAAAACAATATACAATATCCCGCGTGCGTAGTGAGTAGTGGCGCGTCACCTGCGCCTGACAGCGCTCGTTCCGACCGCGTCACCTGAGCGAGGGCTGTTCACGGCGAATCGATTTCCGTATTCAAAGAGCTCCTACAAATTACAAGTCAATCGCATTGCAAATTGAACTGGAACGAGCTGCGTACATGCCGACATAGTCGGATGAGAGCAAGGCGTGCGCGCGGAAGCTTCATGAAAATTACTCAAATATTAATAGGTTTTATTGGAAATTCCTGTATTGTACGACTTGTGTGGGAAAAATGGATGATGAGAAAATGACAAAGAAGATATACAATGCGAGTGTTGATAGACGTAGGTGTCGAGGGAGACCAAGACTGTCCTATCTCGACCTTATAGGTCAGACACTAGCTGACGGGGAGTCAAGAGCCTCCGAAACCGGCGTGTAAGAAAAGGGTGATGAATACGGATTAAGCACGTTCGATTTGTAGGGACAGAGATATTTAGCACTTAATGCTTTCTGCCTACCTCGTTAGGGACTACTTAAATATTTTGTAATGTTCAATTTTTCAATTAGTTGGAAGTAACAATTATATCTAAATCCATAGATATATAATATAAACATCCACAACACAACCATTGAATCGATATTAATAATTTTTGTTTCAAAATCCCTTCAAATCTAGGAAAAGTACAGGTTATTTAGAATAGACTTAAACGATGGAAAAAATGTTCAGTTACTTTAAACCCATTCATACCATCCGTCGGCTGGTGGCGAATCTGCGAGTGACAGTCGCCCGCAGCCACCTCAGAGCTCAGAACGACTGTTCACAGCAGTTAATCGATTCTCGTATTGAATGAGTTCTTACAAATTATCATTCACTCATCATACATTGAACGCAAAAAATAATGAAGACAACTTAAATGAAGACATACTTAACTTTATTATTATGACAACATAAGCACTGATGCCTCAATAGTCCATATTAATATTTTTAATGACAAAGTTTCTATGTTACTTAGTTCTTGCACGTCAAAACCGACCACCAAGAATGGTAGCTATCTGGTATGCTTAATAAGGGTTTTAATTTAGCTCTCGAATAACTATGCTTCAGTACCGCAGATAAAGCAGTTTATGTATAGACATTTGCATTCAATCTCATTTAGCTTTGGAGCTAAAATTAACTGCGAAAATTTATGAAACAGAAAACAAGAACTTCCACTTCACAACATCTGGATTGGAAATTGAGTTTACGAAGGCATCCGCGAAACAAAAATTGTAAGACCGTGAGATCTTTATCAGCAACAGTAATAAATTAACATCATCACCACAAAAAAATGTTCAAGCGTTATGTATAAATACTGTCTAGAATTTAGTTTGATATTTCAATGAACACGTAATTAAACTAACTAGCATTTAACTTGCCAAAAATAATTATGTATGTATGTATATTAAGGCAGTAACAACTTTATATCACGAGACCTTCAGTTTTACATTTACATTTTACATTCAAAGGCTGCGTCGGCGGTGAATGTTTCCGATAACATCACGTGCACGGAGTCGTGCGGTAAAAGAAAGGAACAAACTTGTTCCCAGCCGAGGCACCGCCAGGCCTCGCTAATAAATCTTATCCGCCCCCTGCCTCAAGTTCCGCCTTCCGCCTTCCAGTTGCCAGTGTTTAATAAATAAATATTATCTCCATTCCATACCCACCTCGTGTTATCAGCCTTAAGTAAAGGCATCAGTAGAATACTTCAATCTTGAGATACTCATAGAAGAATTTTTGTTATGGTGGCTGTCATTTTTGACCGACTTCAAAAAGGAGGAGGTACTCAATTCGTCTGTATTTTTTTTTTAATGTTTGTGTTAGGTACATTCTGAATGGTGTCCAACTTTGAAAATGCACCGATAATGAACTGATAAGCATCGTTTCCTATGAAAAATCGATTAAAGCACTAGTACACTGGCCGCCTAAAAAATTCTGACCCCAACGATTTGAGATGTATTAGGCGGAGGGAGACTATCGTTTCTTTGGCTTCGTATCTTCCTAACACCGGGATAGCAATACCTAGAACTCGTCCTACATGGAATATCAGTATCGTGTTATGGCAGACATGCTCCGTTTATTGTTTAAAGAATTGCAAATAGTACACCATGAATTACTGAGACAGAAAGACATTGGTGGTACCAATATACCTACACGGAGATAGAGAGACAAAAGATCTTGTTGCTATCAATCCACCTCGACCGGACAATCTTAGGGTAGGGGTTAGTAAAAGAAATATGGAGAGAAAGTAATATGTTTGAATGTACGGTTGATTTTAAATGTAACTTGATGTTATTTTGATTAACTTGTGTTTTTGTTACTTGATGTTTTTTTGACGTGGCTAACGAAAATAATAAATATAGATTTCCGTTTTATTGTTTATTACTTAGCCGGTTGCGTGCGCTGGGCGGTTCGGTGATTACGCGAGACGCTCTGTCACTGTAGCCACATACGGCTATAATAATATGCCGCCCACCAATTCCACCTATTTCAGAGATACGTATCGGTGGCCGCGGCCCGCCTACGTTACAACAAATGAGCTGGCACGCTGGCGCGCTGCAACCAGATCCGCTCGAAAAACTGGACGACTGTGTAATCGGGATTGAGATCTGTTTGAAATATAGCCTCGGTCACACCTATGTGGTATTTTCGGCTGATAGATACTGTACACGATTCCCGAGTATCATATAGATAAAAGAAAATTATGAATTAAATAATATTTTTCGTAGTTTTGGTCGAAAAACGTAATAACACATATGCGAACAAAGAGCCTCATAATTTCCCTGTTATATTTAAAAAGTACTGCAAATATAATGGTCCATTCTGCAAAAATATACCTATTTCATTTAGTTGTACATAACACAAATTGATCTTCAAATTACCGCGAGGATTTTACGATTTAAGTCGAAGATAATGAATTGATTAATTTATATGAATAATTAAAATCGGATAGTAACTTTAGATCTCCTTAATTATTAATTAATTGATACGAGCGGCATCATTGCGCGGAAGCCTGAATATTTAACATCTAACTTTATATCCTCCATTTTAGTATTTTAGGAATGGATTTACAATTTTCCAATACATATATACATACACATGCATAGACGCACACACGCACACTTATTTACGTAGGTAACAACATAGAATGCTATATTGTACACAGGACGCTTTAAGGTAGCCTTAAAACAAAATCACTTATATATAACAATATTCGACACTTGGGACTTAATCACTATTACATTATTGAAATACTTCTGGTACAAGTAAAGGCATTTCCTTTTGACTACAGGCCGCTGCAAAGGCTTTCGCTTATCTTCCATTCCAAAGTATTAGCTTCATTCCAAAGGGATATATAATAAGGGATTGAAATGTTAATCAGCGTCAAGCTAAACAAGAATATGTAATGAGTGACCCAAGTGCGACACTAACGCGATGATTCTACAAACATGTGTCACAGAGTCGCAACGTTTGTTATATCTCGCGAAACGGATCTCGCGCGACATAAACACAGTCATTGTGAAATGCCTGGGAAACGTACCTTGTAAACGTAATATTCTCACAGCGGGTCTTTAAATGGATGTAGGACACATAATCACTATTAGTGTTACAATAACGATGGGGAAATTAACATGCTGTTACGTAGTTTTATCAATCCTGATCGCCCGGGGTGAGGCCTTTGAAACAAAACAACAGGGAATCGAGAAGAATATGGAACGATGCAAGAGTTTGGAGAAAGATCCGTACTTCGAGCCGGAATTGGTCGTGGGGCAGTTATGGCGTATTTACTACACCTGGAACATGAAAATCGACAACACGTGTTTGGACCTTCTGTTTCAAAATGTTACACCTAAGGTTGGTAGATTATGTACACATTATTCTATAAGCAGTGATAGCCTAGTGGCTTGAAGTTCAGCCTCTCAGTCTGGGTTCGATCCTGGCACGCATCTCTGACTCGTTTTACGTTCGTTTTAGAATTGAAATTTAAATATCACTTGCTAAGACGGTGAAGGAAAACATCGTGAGGAAACCTGCACACCTTAGGGTTGCTATAAGGTCGTATAATATTTTCTCAGGGGTCTACCAATTTGCACTTGGCCAGCGTGGTAGACTATGGCCTAAATCTTTCTTACCGCAGCAGTGGACTACAAAAAAAAATCTATTGTTTTTTTTTACAAAAATTATCGATTAAACAGTCAGGTAAACACGTCAAACAATCCAATTTTCCAAAATTATAATTTCATCAGTTACGTTTTTGTGTAGTAGGTTAAGATAGATAAAAAAGATTTCCGTTTAAAGATAATCCAGCGCATCTGGGGCGACATGCACGACTACGTAGAGCAGCAGCCGTACTGGGATTCCGCGACGCTGCACGTGACGATGGGCCGCGCGGGGCGCGAGCTGCTCCTGTTCCCCGCCCAGGGCCCCGCGGGCTCCTTCCTCGGCGTGCCCAACATCATCCGGGAAGGAGGTACTTTATCATATAACAAGCTCACCCGGCAAATGTTGCTTCGCTATATAAATTATGATTAACACCCCCGCAACCCCCTTTATAAGTGGAATTTCGCAAAATCCGTTCGTATCTGACGTATACTCGTTGATAGAAATATTCCTACCAAATCTCAAGTCTCTAGGACTTCTGGTACCAGAGATATCGTGATGAGTCAATATATCGCTGTAAATCTCCTACATACGAGTACCTTTGAGGGCGTTTACCCTAGCCATTAATCCATGCACGATTTTCTTAATAGAAAAGTTTTTCCCATAACCTCACAAGTTATTCCGTGACGTATCTGAAATAGTACCATGATATAAGAACAATGGCTGAAAGCCTTTTTCATCCCAGCATTGGGCAACTGGTAAAGGTTTGAGGCATACCCCACTTATCCATCTGGTCTGATGTTTTTCGACGAATTTATTTCTTAGCTGACCATAACAACTTCTGCAAATGTTCACTCTACAGTCACAGTGGACGATGAAATCCTACAGCATATTGGCTATTGGCGAAAATTTCTATAAACTGACTCTTCACTAAATTTATAATTTTGCATCATAAATTCACCTGTAACACATTTGTAGAATGAATATACGTATTTTTCAACACTTGGTAAAACATCATTAATTTTCAGGCATAACTCCGATGCGCGGTGGAGTACCGCTGCTTCGGTTTCAACTGAAACTCTTGTACAATGGAAAGTATTTGGTGATGTCGCACTGTCATATCGGCATGACCTCGTTACTCGCGAACCCCAACAATCCACCGTACAGGTCTGATATCGCCGTCGCGGTCGCACAGCTGACACTAGGCGACGGATTCCCAGCGTGTATACAAGCGAGAAACAAAGAAGAACTGTTTCTTGTTAAATAAATCTGTCTTTATATTACTTGAAACAATTTTGTTGATTATAGATTGATCCGAAGGCACACAGCGCAGACGACGCTGTACGAAAGTTTCACAATCCTATGTACATGTACATATTTAAAATGTAAATATCATAAAATAAACAAATAAAAAGTTTAATTTATAAAAAGAATATTTCATCTAGAGTCCTTTAGTGCATCGTTCCCGAACCACTGAATTGTTACGTGCGTTTCATAATTCAAAATTTGAATATCTCGTCTCGTTTCAGCGTCCCACATGAGAGTTTCGATTCTGGGACGCATTTCTGAAACTACGTTACTGCAACTTCAAGATCTTACAAATCAAGGTACCTACACCTAGACCTGCATTCACAGCCTTCAAATCGAAACAAAGATTGTTGTGATAACATTTGCTTGGAAATAAGTGTAATGGCGGTACTTTACCAGGCCAACAGTATACATGTTCTATCGTCTACCAAGTGTATAGAATATGATGAAGGAAACCTTGATAGACATTCCGCTCCATATTCCTTGCTGTAAACGGTTGATTTAACTAATTTGTTCAAACAGGTCCCCATTAGGACTGTAAATGTTTAATGCTATTGTTCGAAGCGAACGCCTGAGGGCATGTTCTACCATTATTTTATAATTACGCCAGCGCTCTCCTTGAATAATCAAACCGTAACGTTTAAGAACTGAAAACAGCTAACAAAAATGGTGGTGTTCAAATTCACTTTACAATTTCTGTACATCATTGCTTTGAGGTCAATTTAAAATTATTAATGGAATAATTAAAAGAGTCCGTTCAAACATCGTACCTAAAGAATTCATGACGCATAATAGCAATGTACATATGTACTGCAGACTGAGACAAATACTAGGCTTTTAAAATTTCTAAACGCTTTATAAAGGATCCTTAAATATGCTTCGCTTCTCGCTGGCTGTATCATACCCAGCATTGTGCTGCCTGCCAGCCTGTGAAACCAATAAATTATATAATTTATGGAATACTTTTTTCTGAAGGCAACCTAACTGCTCTCACGCAAGTACACCATTCGAGTGATATCATTAGATTAATGTCTATTCGTATGTAGAAGAATTAGGTGTACATCGGCTATTCTCTTTTGAATGATGATTTTTTCAAAATATTGTCGCACTGGCATACGAACCTTGCGAATTCCAATTCTATGATATTACATACATTTCTTCTTGTGTTTATTTGATTTCTCAATATTTATTACATTTAAGGTTAATTCGTCTTGTATTAGAGTCGTTGCTATTGGCCAATTAGCATCAGGTAGTTATACGACTTCAGTGAAATTGCTTTTTTGACACTTTTCCCAGATTTTCTTTAACGAACAATAAAAAAAAAATACTTAATCAAATTGAAATAATTGGCCACCTTGCGTTCCAATTAATCAGAGCGAATTATCACCTGATATCACAAAGGCTTCGCCGGGGCCCGTGTTACCGATAATTATCGTTTCGCCGAGGGGTCGTCTCGCGTTATTCACCGTGGATGATTGATGCCTTTTTGACCTCTAACCGAATTATACTATGACAGCATTCCCAGCTTTTTAGATATCTGGATTCCCGCGTAAGTCAAGTTCCGAGGGGTTCAAACGTCCGAATTATTTTTATAATATTTTTACATCGTCCCAGGCCCCCGATTGGTTAACATCTAAATTTAAATTTCTATAAATAAAACAATTTAAATAAGTATTTAATCTTATTTAGGAATAAAAACATAATGTAATATATATTTCGGTAACATATAATTATATGTCTGAAATGTTTGACTAATTAGCCTTCTGCTTTCTGTGTTCCCCCACAAATAAACCATGATCTCAAAGCAACGGCGAAAAAGCTTTTAAGACGTGCTTAGTCCATGTTAGACGGCGCTCTACGTCTTCAGGTATTTCTAGCCTAACATATAACAAAAATACATTCGAAACATTGTTTCAAGTTACTGTCCAAGGGTGTTTTAGGCACTGCGTGCTCCGTCGTTGTTGGGTAACAGAAAAAAGTTCACCCCACGGCCGAGAGATCCATCATCATTGACGCGCGTGCAAGATTGATGGAGCCACCGCGTCGCTTGACCTCGGAGCAGCGTACATAACGAACAGGACTGCACTCATTACGATTTGTACGCTCAAAACTTGGATAATTACGTGAACGTAAGGACCCCACACGCGTGGTACTCGCCACTCGCAACGCAATAATACATTTATGAGTGCACACAGTAACTTGAACAGAATATTGCCCTTTATTTGCAGGAAATTTTATTAGGTGGATTCCAAAAGACGAAAGACATTTATTTGCACAAATATGGGTACATTAGAAGATCTTACAAAGTTGTTAGTTCAATCCGTATTTTGCCTTTTACGGCGTACAAATTACTGGTATAAGCTTATAACTATAAATTATTTACTAGCAATTAGTTTTTATAATAAAATTCAAATTGATTGTTGAAGTTTTCCTTCCACTATATACTATGTTACTATACTCAGAGAAACTGATATCCAGCTATGTTCAATATGAACCCTCAAATATTGGCAGTTTTGTTGACCCTTCAGAATCAACTTAGTATGTTTCATATAGACCAAAACAACGTATAAATGTATGGATGGTTAGGATGGATGGATGGTTATGGTTAGTCTACTCAAACCCCCGTTGCTCCCTTAAATGATGTGAGTCATTGAATTATAGAAATAAGATTAAAAACATTTATTTATGCATCGATATCAAAAGGAAACAATTTAAGTTATTTAAAAAATATGTTGACGATTAATAAAGACAAAATTGGTATTCTAACACGCTGATTAATCGATTTAAGTATTATATTGGATAGATCTTTATATTAACTAACACTATGAGAAATGTTAATAGCATCATTAAAGACAAATTAAAAATACATAATATTACAACGAAAATTCAATTGAGAACAGCTTTTATAACAAACACACAAAGACCAAAGTGGCACGCGTTAATCTTCCAATTAATACCTTTTACGTGACTCATGCTACATGTAAATAAAATACAGGGTGCAGAAACCGATGTTTATCTAAACAACACGGTTACGATAAATGTATATAAAAATAAATAAATAAAAGAAAAAAAGCTGTCACCGTTCACACAGCGCCGTAACTCGTTAGGCCGGCGTTCACAATTGTCACATTAAAGGGCGACTACACGTAATTCATTAGCCGTTACACAAGCGAGATTATCATAAAAATCTAGTAGAAAATAATCTCGGAGCGGACCGAAAAGAATAAATATGCCACAGGGAAATTTAGTACCCAGAGCCGAGGTCCCCCGCCGCGAGTAAAGGACCCGCGCGGCGTACGTGGCGCTACGGCCTCAAATTTTTTTACAAATCGAAAAAAATCCCTTTATAAGCAAACTCTACATTTGTCTCTATGTTCAAACTTTGTAAAGTATTCCATATATCAGAATATAAACAATTTACTATGTTTTTAAGAGGTTTTATGCAATAGTGTAATCGAAAACACCTTTGTTATTAAATTCAAATTGATATTTTCAAGTGAAAGTTTACGAAAACGGAACGAATTTAAAGCGACAGACAACGTCGCGGCAACGGATAGTAGTGTAGGAATATTTTTGAACTGTCATCGGGAACTAATTTCGTAAGTTTTTTGTGGTTTTTCTGTTTTATAATTATAATGTAAAGCGGTGTTTCGTAGCTTGCGGGTTCCTCGAGCGCGCTAATAGTTTATAGTTTCTTCCGAAATGCGAGTTACTTTGCGTTTTTTTTTCATTACTCGTTCCAATCAATTCATCGTCGATAAAGTTATGTATTAATTCGGAAAAAATAACAATACATAGTCATTTTAGTGTAAATGAGTTTTTAATTGTAATTCAAAACGTATTTATTTTAACACATATTCTTCTCAGTGAGCTGGAGTTTGGAAAAAGTCATACATTTTTTTCCCATATTGGATATGGGTTTCTTCCCGTAATGATAATCTTCGAGTACGTACGGATGAACAAAAAGTGATATTTAATTTTAAAAACGAACATTCCTTTGTTAACCTGCCAGTATTTGGTCCCTTTTGACACCCAGACGTAGAACAAATATGCACATCAAAAAAAATTATCCTGGGTAGGAATCGAACTTAAGACCGTCGGGTCTGCTCTCAAGTTCACTAATCACTAAACCACTGGAGCATAAAAATTATGAATACATCATTGTCTATGCCCGCATATATACGTAATAGAAGTTATACTTCATTAATACCTTTGCGAGGTACGGCTACTAGCTTCTATTAAATTATTTGATTTCTATTAAACGTTTTAACTCACAAACTATTTGCTAACATACTATGTAATTCGATTACATTGTAATGCGCTGATTGTCAGTTTATTGTGAGGGTGGAGTTACAGCCATAATTATGGTAGTCACGGGAAAACTTCACTAACAGCCAACACGCGTCGCAACCGCCCTAGAAATATTTATACGCAATGCACAACAGAATGCGATCTTATTTATCTATTTCACGCTTATAAATCTATGACTACCACCCCTTGAGCAGATAAAAGCAAATTGATCTTTGATGTCAAGGTAATAGAGAGCGGTTTTGGTTGAAGGTCTGAACAAATTGATACGGTATTCATTTTTGATAGGTACGTCCGTGACGAAAGATGTCGCGTGGCAATTACTATGGGAAGCCTTCGGTCGAAGTTGCGATTTGAAATTAAATTCATTTATGTACGGTTAACGCGGATTTAATGATATTTGTCCAATTCTAAACCGAACGAGTCGACCTTAGTTTCAGTTTTCACGACATAAAAAAAAAACACGAAATGATAAAAAAAGTCAATAATGGTGATTTTTAAATCAATTTTGATGTACAATTTTGGAACATCAATAGTCTTCCGCTTAGAATGAACCGCCAGTGAAACTTTAATATCATAATCTTCGGAAAAAACCTGTACCAAATCGTAATTGTCACGAGCGGAATGTGCCTTAGATATTAGTCGTGACAGCTAAGGCTTAGCTGCATTAAAAGAGATCTTAATATATACCTACATACAATACTGCTTAAAGACATTACAAATTAATTATAATCAAACCACAATTTTCTATGATCAGGTTATAATTGATCGATATTTTTATCGAGACCTGGCAATACCATTGTGTAAAGCCCCAGAAAACTGGAATCAATTATTATTTCTATGTAAACTCCAATATTTCTTGGCTAAAAATATCAATTTCATTCTTAAAATCCATTCATTCCCACTACAATCGATAAAAAATAAACGAATATATTCGATACGCGAAATTAATTATTATAATGGTTACCATAACAGAGGGGTCTGAGGCCTTAGTCTCTAGGAGGCTGCACCCAATTTAGTAAAACTCGCGTGGAATGCAACATATCTGCACTGTTGGCATTCTTGCCATAAGTACATATAAGTACTTAAATGTTAAAATGTAGATAATTTATTTTTGAGTTGTAGTAAGCAGTGCCAAATAAAGATTTTCCACAATTTAAGTAACGTAATTATTTACATTTCGAATTATATTTCTATTTGCATAGTGATTGATGATTTACTGTGTACACATAACACTATTAAAAATCATTAGCATATCGGTAAAGTAACTGATCATTGCAATGGTTGATGTCATTTCTAATTTACATAATAGTACTTGTTATCAAATTTAGAACTTTAATTATTTAATGTAGGGAGACTTTTGTACGCACCAGTACTACCATTGCCAGTAGAAGGGTAACTCAGCCACCCCATGTTGGTGTGTCAAAAAATAACTCCGAGCCGCAATGAATAGCAAAAATTTTGATTTCACGCGCCGGTGCACTGCGTTGTGCGTTGAGGCATTGTACCTACAGGTTTAAAACAACATCAGCTCATCAAAGATATTCTGGAAATCTATGTAGATTCCACAGATACTCAATATTTCGCTACAGTATTTTGTAAATCTAAATAAAAAAGTTTCTTTAAAAAAAATTTAAAACTATAATTTTAATTTCATCGATATGTAATTTATACAAACGAATGAATTCATAAATGATTGGCATTATGTAACGCGAGTCTATTTTATTATCATTTAGTATGGTGAATTGATTGATTTTGTCAAAGGTTCAGTGGAACATGGTAAACACTCAATACCTCAATACCCTACAGTCTACATAATTTCTTTGTGCTACAGCCAACTTGTACGTAAAACGTATTAATGTTAAAACTGTACACATGATCATTTCATGGGCGCGCATTATGCGAGAATATACTGAGCTACGCGACTATGTAAGTATTAATACAAATATTATAAATACAGTTGTAAGTCGAATCGTAAACAAGATGACAGAAAAGCGCATTAGTCGATACTTCAGTAGGGTTGTGATATCGCGAGTGATGGAGTGGTGTGAAGACACGCGCGCGTCACGCGGCCTGCCTTGCCCCCTGCCCCCTGTCCCCTGTCCCCTGCCCCCGCCTGCTGCCTCCTGCCTGCGCGGGCGCAGTCTCCATCGCAAATTGATGGGCGCTGCGCAAAGATTAGTCATATTTTTTGTGTAAGCAACCAACATAGCGGATTGCACTGCTTTTGGATTTGGAACGATTTTTGAACCGCTACAAAAGTAAATGACAGCCATCATTTGATTTGACTCGCGGTGTAGTGCTTAAAGACCCTGAGTGCTAAACGCGGTTCATTGGTTCGATTCCCACGCAAGACATACATTAGTGTAATAAACACATTTGTTGGTTCTGGTTTTGGACATGATAATTATTGTATAGTTCCTATGTGTATATATTTATTTATCAGCTGAGCTTTTACTATAAAACAGAAATTTCCGATTGCTGATTAATAAGTAATCTTATTAAATAATGACATAATCAAAAAACGATACGACAAAATAATCAATTCCCTCTTTCATTCATAATCTCTGAGAGGTTCAATAATTTAGGCATAAAAGAACAAGTTTACACACGCTTATTCTTTGACAATATCAATATTATAATATATGTATGTCGTCGTGACACAGAGTACAATGTTACTGGGCAGGGGGAGCGATAAATTTGATACTAATGCTGATAAGTTGCGGCTAATGTGAGAAAATCAAAGCCAAATCTGTTTTATTAACAGTAAAATATTTAAAGAATTGTTACTACAATCTTTGTTGTTTTAATAGACAGTGAGAATAGTGTGAATATACTTTTTACAGCGTAACTGTAGTTTAAAAAAAATTGTAGAATTACGAAAAAATAAATATGTAGTAGTATCTAATGTCCAATCGTCTAATCTAATCGATTAGATAAAAATGTATTACAATAAAAATAATTACTGTTACATTATTGAATATGGAGGGTATTAAAACAAAATTTCAATTTTGAAACGATAATGCTATTATACAATTCATAACACGCTACTAAAGTTTATTGCACATAAATTAAATTGTCATAAAACGTTAAGAACATTATAATTATTATAGTGTGATAATTTCAGCAATTTCATACAAATTGTACTGTCGACAATGAGTGGTTATTTTGCTAAAAGTCTTTACATGCATTACTGAGTTTTAATATATTGAGGTTTTAATATCTGAGTGGTGGTAGAACCCTCTGTGGTTCGACTCCGGCGGCACCACGGCCGCACCTATTTCTGCCTTATAGCAGCAGTGTTAAGCGCTGCTGTGTTCTGGTTTGAAGGGTGCGGTAAGGGAGACATACTTTTTCGAGGCATTCCAGCT
>DWQT01002450.1:0-14122 GCA_018244895.1 Myscelus amystis hages | reverse complement strand
AATCCACGCCCTTATTGCATTGTGAAATAAAATACAAACAAACCCGCAGTATAAGCATAAAGACAACTCAGCCTAGTTTTAGCTGACCTCATGCCATAGCGACACCATAGAGGGCGCTAGTTTACACTGTGACGTCACTTGCGTCGCCATTAACGCGAATGTAAAGGATTAACCTAATGTATTTATAACAAACATGATATCGCACAGATTAAAAAGAAACTTTAATTAAAGCTTCAAATAAACGTTTGGTGACAGTATTTGGATCAATGTAACATTAAAAAAGCGCAGACGAAATTTTAGTCCTAATAGAATGTCAATTGTAGCTATTTTTTTCTTATAAAAGGCAATAAAACAAGTCAAGATTCTAAGTTTGATATTATCAAAAAATATTGTGCCGTGGAAAAAGAAAAAAAATATTTTGGCTAGCAACAAACTGTGCTTGGATAGAGTATCGATGTAGCTCATATAACAATGTTTGTTGAAGATGTGTTTTGTCGAAAATCGTAAATGAGTTTTTTTAATCCACATGTAAGTAATCAGCCAAAAGTATAGCAAAGGAATCTGCTGCGTACTTCAAGAAATATAGGCAGAAAACGTCATTAACATTAAAGGTCATTAACATTCGCAATGATTTTTTTTTGTTTTGACAAACATCTAAATTATTATTACCTTCATGTAACGTATTGTTTGACGTATGTACGTTTTACCAGCTGTTGATTTAGATATTAGGAAAAAAAATTATAGCTTTTAAACTCTTTTTTATAAAACATCTCTTTCGAAGAACACGCTAGAACGAATCCATTAATGTGGAATAAGTAATTGAAATCGAATTGAAAGTTTGCTTCTTTTCATTTATTATTGACTTTCTATGTCGTTGACTTTAATTTAAAAAAAAATCAGTCCAAAACTAGGCTGTTCCGAACTAAATTTACCCGAGCGTTAAAATCGTTGCCACGAGTTTTTGTTAACCACAAAAAACCTTTTTAACAACGCCAAAGAATTCGCCTACTGGCCAAAAACATCTGAATTCTGCACGTTTTTTTCACAACTATACATAATTATATTAACAGTAACATCGACAAATAGTTGAATCGAAAAAAATATGAAAATTCAACTAAACAAATCTAACTAGTTAAATGCAACATCGATTTCCCACAGCATGCAGTCTACCTAACTACTGATAATCAAAATAAATATCACCCAAACGAAATACATTCATTGTTGTCGATTAAGCCCGGCTTGCATCAATTTAACATAAATCTAACTCTATTCAGTCGTCAACCATTTTGTTGCGCAACTGAATACAGCAACTAGTATCCTGAAATCCATACAGTATTTGATGAAAACCGGCTTGAACCTTCGACATATCTAAAAAACAAACATTTATCATCTCAATTTACGAACCAATCCGTTTATTCGACTGGTTATCCAGATTTTTTTCAGTAATTCTAAGCGAGAATTGACTATGGACATTCCCGTTAACACTAGACATACATTTTTGCAACCAGTGCAACGCCCACTAACATAGAACTACGTGCAGTTACGTTACGTTACATGCAAACTGCAAAATTTAATGCCACTCAGACAAGTGCATTAAAAAATAATATCTCATCAGTACGAGTAACTGTCAAAACAGACTCTGGTTATTTTCCATGAAATGTAATACGCAACCGACTTCCACAAAAACGGTGTATGTTAACTAAATCCATATTGATTTTCCATTATAACTTCGGTAACAAAATGAAGCGGTAAAATCGATTGAAGACCAATTTTGATGCGTGTAATCACTGACGTAAATGTCATTTTTCGCGCCGAAACGTCAAACGTCAGTCGGCCATTTTGTGAGTGACGATTGGTGGGCTCCGAGGGGTTGTTTATACGGTGTAGGCGCGGAGAGCGTTGCGTCTCGCTCCCGCACCGTTACATAATACGGAAATGAGCGAGCTGTGTTGAGTTGCGAGCAAGTTCCGCATGCGGGCTCGTCCTCGGGGGTAGCTATTGATTTTTCACGGAGTTTGCGGCAGTCGCCCGACACGCCGGTGCCTAGCGCGAAAAACACATCTGTATCGCGCTTCGCGACTCAAAAAATACCATTCCGCATTCAAAATTTAATTTCGAAACGCGCTTTTAAATTCATCCGATCGTTTTAAGCCGAACAAATTCGATTTTTTTGTGCTTTTGTGCTGGAAAAGGAATTTCGTAAGTACAATTGTTTTAATTCTTGTCATATTAGGACTCCATTTTTAAACATTCACATGTACCATTTGTCATTTTTAATTCGCTTCTAATGTTAACGCTCTAGTTTTATTTGCTAAATAGATTACATTACAATTAGCAAATGTTTGCTGACTTTAATAGTACCGAGTCAGCTGATTGGCACACCCCATAGAAACGTCAAATTGATAATCATTCGACGACCCATTCATTGCATGCACATTCTTCGAACACGCACGGACATAGTTATTTATCGATTTTCAATTTTGAAATTAGAACACTATTTTTTTTTAAACTTACCAATCGTTCCGTGGCCAGGTTTTGTTTGTTCGCTTTTGAGCGCACCGTGTGATACACGTTCATTTTCCTCGAATTAGTAAAAAAAATTTAAAGACCAGCAAAAAGCAACTCAGTTTGAAACACAAAAAATAAAAAAAAAATCACTAACAGCCAGTCCGTTTTTACTTGTTACTGTTCAATTGTAAAATACACCGTTAATAAAAAAAATTAATAAAAAAAACCCAATGCGCAATCGATACGGCAAGTACAGCAGACCGGAGACGAATCTCTCAAGACTCTGCCGAGATGTCGTGGGGCCGTGACGTCATGGATCGTTAACACCATGACGGTGACGTCATTCGTCCTCGAACCCCTAGCCCTCACACTCATTAGATAGATATGAGCAATTACTTGATATATATATTAAATTGTGGCACCATTACTCATCTATATGAAATGTATGTAGATGTTAGACGCTCCACGAATTCTATCATAAAGTTTTATATCAAAGCAGTTTAGTGACTATTACAAAAGCTCTTGTGTCTTAGTTTAGAACGGACACTAAAATATGTTGTCATTGGATGTAATCGATAAGCAAATGTCGCTTTGACATCAGCCAAATTCACAAAGAGTTGCTTCAGATATAAGATGATTGTCCTTATTTCAATTTCGTATCTGGATTTAAGGTTACCAGGTAATAAGGGTAATGCACGATGAAAGCCCTTTTTTGGTAATAAGGGAAACCTTTGAAAGGAGACAGGATACCTTTGGAGAAGGTACCGGGTTACGTAGAATTAACCCACTAAAATCTCTTTGGTGGTTTTCCTCGGCGTTAATCAGAAAACTCTGTAGTCTTCAGAGAAGCGCATCAAGTCCTCTTTAACTCTTTGCATTCTACTGGCTCAGTCCAGATTTCTCGTCCTATACTTTCCGGTGCTTACAATGGCATACGGTCACACATACCATCGTCCTTCCCAGGGTAGCTAGATGGACGGCCAGACTCTGACCAGCGATCCCAAATCTCCTTTAACTCTTGCACATGAGGTTTATATAAAAACTGGAGATTCAATCTTTGCTCAATCTCCTACTGACTTGTTTTGGTAAACCATAAATCATCTTCTAAACACTCCAGACGTTATTTCTTGCTCATTTGAAGAGCCTTTCACTAGCTTACCATACAAATCATCTATCTACAAATGTACATAACACTACTTTAGTAATTTAAAAAGTAGTCAGTATTCTGTTGCCTGCCTTACATGGGCCCAGTGTGATACGTATGCATGTATTCAAATGGGCAATAGCATTTCCATCGAAACAGACTTCTATCGATGGGTGCACAGTTACTTACTCATTTATCTTCTTATCTACGGATTTGACAATATTTGGTACCGTTACTGCATTATAATTCCACTGAACGATATTCCTGTTAAGAATTGCAGAACAATAAAAATGTATTTCAATAAAAACTCAGAACAAATGAAAGTCAATTTAGATCCCGGTGGCAGAATTCGAGTATTGTCGTAGAAAAAGGTCGATGACCGGAAAAAATGTCGCAGTATTTTCCAGCTACATATAACTTGATGTTACGAGCTGGAGTTGATGTAACTTTGGTGACGCAAACGACATTTGAAATAGTTTGCGACAGTCCTCAAGGGTTTGCGCATATAGCCCACGCGAAATAAGATAAAGCTGATAGAGGAAAACCAAAAAAGAAAATAGCACCTCATTTCGATATAATTCGACATTTCTTATGATATTACTCTCTATCGTTGTCTCTTTATTAATTCTATGATATACATAGTATATAACATATACATAAAGATATATATATCTCTCTCTGTTTATATATTTATCTCCGTCTACTATCAGGCTAAGTTTGGCCGAGAGAAATGTAGAAAGGAAATTCTGAGCATTCTTTTAAAATAAGTACTTTCAAGAAATAGGTATTATTTCTTTTAATATGAGGCACATAGACTAAATAGACTAAAACCGGATTTTTATGAATTTTTTTTCTCCTTTCGTAAGCAGGTTTATTCAATGTAAGCTATTTTTAAGCCTTTTGACGGTTTTTCTTTACTTTTTAGGGTTACTGTAACTAGATCTTGAAATGTTACAAATTTGATCAGATTAAACCGCTCTTCCTGAACCCCGTATAAGCATCACTCGGAAGTAACAACGCTGCATCTATATCTATTACCATTTTTAGCACAAAGCTTTTTACTAATTTATGGAATTTCTAATTATTCCACCTTTTTGACTGTTTTATCCTTGAGAAAATTGTTACCTGCGATCCTTCAATGTACTTATCGTAGTTGTGTGTTGCCCTTATTGTCGTACTTATTCTCATTTTTCACGTCCGGTTTAAATAAGAAAGCCAGAAGCTTTTATTAAGTTCGACCAGGACTTATTTAACGAAAAAACTTGCACAGCCTTAAAGTTCTATCAAAGCAAATTTCCCTATAACATTACTCCATTTTATTTGGGTTGCCATTTTTTCGACAGGACACCTTTTGTGGTTGAACTCTTTAATTTGGCTGTTTGGCATTCGATCGCCAGGTCCTTTTGGCCAAGTCAACCCTTCCAAAATCAACTTATCTTATCCCATGGGTCCTAAATTATTTAACGTAACCCCTCCAAATTGAAACAGATAGGTGACTTGCCTGAATTGGATGTTCAAATTGTTTGCCTTTTTGCAAATAAATACTGTCATGCGGTTTGTCCCTTTAAACCCTCCCTTTAAAACCTCACTCTTTTTGTTGGTATCCAAATTATCGAAAAAAAAATATTGAGCAGCTAGTAAGTATTTTTTATTGTTATTTAGGGGTGTTCAAGAAGGTCTTATCAAAAGCGTTGTAAAGTAGGCAACTCCTCGGATGTTTCAAATGTCCTTAGGCGACGCTGACCACTTACCATAAGGAACTGCTAACCGGGCTGCTAATTGCTGGGCTGAATTATAAAAGAATATTAAATTCGGTCCGTTTACACGTCAGAACACGTCTATTTTCTCATCAGCGTTCTCGCAATCCAAATATGTTTCATTAAAAAACACATCCCTTACACGTTTCTTGCGTCATACTATACGGAAAATGAATTTCTTTCCTCCCCATAAAATATTGAGGAGAGTTTATATTAAGTGCGGTATAACATAACATGGTCAATATTAACTTGCTGTCATAAATATAAAAATCATCTTGTTTGTATCAGTTAAAGGAACTCTTTTGTATTTTCGTCAATTTTGTATGGCAAGATTCACATGTCTAATCCATCGTTAAACCTTATCAGAGACTTTGATGGTGATTTACGAGTAAAACAACTCTATATCTGCCTAATTTGAAGGTGGTGGAACCCTCTGTCGTTAGGCTCCGGCGGCACCACCGCCACACCTATTTCTGCCTTATAACAGCAGTGTTAAGCACTGCTGTGTTCTGGTCTGAAGGGTGTGGTAAGGGAGATATACTTTTTCGAGGCATTCCAGCTCATTTCTCAGGGGTAGCGGCGCATCTGTGTTCGACCTGAGATAAGAATCTAATCTTATCTGGGATCGATTACAAATGTCCATGGGCGGCAAGAGCTACTTACCATCAGGTGGACTGCATGCTCGTCTGCTACTTCCATATAATAAAAAAAAATGTACAAAATTCCTTAGTTTGCCAGTAAGATACCAAAATTTTAGATTCGCACTTTTGATTTATAAAAACAATTGCATTTATCTCTTTTTGTAAATGCAATTTCTGCGCGCAAGCGCCGACATAAACTAATAAAATTATTTTCTTATCGTTTTCAATTAAAAACAATGGCAAGGAATAAAATATTTCTACAAATTCCAACAATCTCGTCTAATATACTATCAAGTATCTATCTTTTACCATTTCGTGTAATGAATATGTCCCCGGGCGGGGATCCTGGGGATTATCTCATCAGACCATTCTCTTATTCATTAAAATTAACTCCATTTGCTGTCTGGATTGAGACAAATGTTAGATTAATCTACTACTGGGTAATCCATTGCTTAATCCACGCTGAAACTTAATTTAAATAACATTCTGCAGAGGACCAACAAAAATAACATAAAGACTGATTATCCTTTCTAAGGGTGGATCTCTTACATTGTTAGAAATTTATTTTTATCGTTAAAGCGTTCCAGAGAATAATAATTATATATTCTATTAAATAAGTTTTAAAAAGGAACCCCTCAGTCTGTTAGGATACAATTATATGGTAGCCGCTCTCTTCAAAATCAAATTCAAATTCAAATGGTTTTATTCATTATAATGTACATATGTACGTACATACACTCAATCGAAATCATGTTTCAGTCATCGTAAATTGAGCGCCCTTCAGGCTATAGGAGACTTCTCTGCCTGGTAGGTATATTTGTGTAGATAAAGTTATATTTATATAAGATATTTTATAACAAACAATGCTACGACTTCGTAAAGTAAAGCTACAGTCACACCGGACCGGATGCCGGTTGTTAAGCACCTGCCGCGTTACTTCCACCTCGGCGCTTCGCGTCTCGTTCACTGCGAACATATCCATTCAGTATTACGACATCGTAGCCAGTTTAAAGTCGGTCCGAACGGGTACAAATTGTATTAAACCAGCGGGAAGTGCAGTAATGTGCGTTTACCTTTAAAAGCAAATGTTCCACTTTATTCCCCTTTTATATTTGTGAAAATAACCCAGATAATTACATAAATCATAAAATAATCCTTACATAACAATTTATTATTATAAACGTAGATAAGTAACGTATACTAGCTATTTACGTAAATTCCAACTTTGCCTAATGTTTATCTATAGGTTTGGCAATTTACACACAAAATCCCTGAATATTTATGAGATAATAAATACGCTATTTGTACTCTTATAGTCCTTTACAGTCCTGTTTCATAGTAAAGAAGTAAAGTGTAATAACATATAAACAAAGTTACGTAACGTGCAATGATAAATTGGTTCTACAAAGTGGCAAATTTTGACGGTCCTGTCATGTACATAGATTTGGAAATGAGCACTTCGCAAAATTAGCATATCGCGGAAATAGCACTTCGCGGAAATAGCACTTCGCAAAATGAGTACTTCGCAAAATATTTACCTACATTTTATGTATAACAAATGTTAACCCTTGATACTATATTTAGCCCCATACCGCTATATGTATGAATATTTAATCGCGAATATTTAGTATTCATGGAAGTAATATACTTCTACTAGCGAATTTAGTCAAATGTAGCGTTAGTTGCAGCGCATAAAACACGCCGCGAACGAATTATTTCCGCGTCGTTAACTTGTATTCAACCCCTTACAAAACGCCCACTCTAACGCATATGACATTACGCAGAGGCTCTGATAAACTTGCGATTGTTCGACTAAATTACTCAAAAACAGCTTTCCGCTTAATGGAACGGCTCTTTCAATCTCTTCTATTCTCTGCTAGACAAGGATCTTGTAATAAGGACAAGGTTGCTATTTATCAAACTTGAAGAACTTTATCCGAAGCTGTTAAAGCTCCAACGCAGTTGCAAATCGCAAATGAGTTAGAAACCTAAGCGGCGGTAGTCATACGGAACAACGCTGTGACTTAAGTCGCAATCGTACTTGTGTAAGCGGCCTAATACTACTACTATGAGCGGTATCCCATAACAGTTGTTAACGTGAACAGGAATATTACTCCTTAATTGTGTGCTTAAAGTTACGTGTATTTAATGTTAACGCTTTCAACAAGCTCGTAAACGTATTACAACATTCAATTTCCTATTACTGTTTGTAATTCACTGTTTCATTACTTTATTACTTTGTTATTAAAAGAGCTTAAATGTATCTATCTATACTTCTATACTAATAATATAAAGCTGAAGAGTTTGTTTGTTTGAACGCGCTAATCTCAGGAAATATTGGTGGGATTTGAAACATTCTTCAGTGATAGATAGCTCATTTATCGAGGAAGGCTATAGGCTATATAACATCACGCTAAGATGAATACGAGAGGTGCAGCAATAAAAAATATTGCGACAACGGCAAAATCATTTTTAAGGCAAAGCAACGTTTGCGGGGACAGCTAGTCTATGTATAATAAACATGAAAACGATTAGGGTGTAATTTATTCTTTTTAAAAGATAGTTCGCTTCAAAAACAGTAGATATAAAGTTCCTTCTATTGTATAAACGATTATATAAAAAAATACAGAACAAGCGTAAACATATTCGATTACAGAAAAATGGTCTAAGCTGGATTTTTATGCATCTCTCAAAGCCCTAACAAGGGTTGGAAATTGCAGGCAATAAATAAAGGCTTTGATACTTCTAACAGACGGTACAAACTATCCGGTACAAATATACCCACGTGACATGGAAAAATAAAGGGTATCAACTAGTAATATAAAAACTTTTTGTACTTATTCGAATCAAAATAGTCAATTGCTTCAATATCTTACCTTTTGTTATTCTGTCCGTCGAATGATTTTCACATTTACTGTCATATCGCTCATTGTTTAAAGATCCATTCAGAGTGAGCAGACATTATTTTTCTCTTTGTCCTCGGTTCCAATTTCGCACAATATAATCGCTATTATAAGAAGAATCGTTTTAAATTGCAAGTTTGAAATTGTTTTAGACGTTTGAATAAGAGAGACTATTCTATTTTTATGGTATATTTTATCTGTGTTCTAATAAAAAATGTTTAGGAGTTTAGGTGTAAGTAGAAGTTTAGGCTTGGTTGCCCTTAGAAATGCTTAGGCAAGGTTTTCTTCTGTAATTAAGTTCTTCATCGACCTTTTTACTATGAGTGCTGTAACTTCAATCTACTGCGCCACAGTTTGGGGAAACCTGTAATCATGATTACTTAAAAAAGGAACGTATGTCAATTAGCCCTTCAACTGTGTCATCTCCATATGAAAAACCACGTCAATCCATTGCTCCGTTTTGAAATGAAGAAGAATAAACACATTTTCCCATTCATAATATTATTCTGGATTCTTCAAAGTATACCAGTGAGAAGGTACATTGGTGGCGCTTCCTATAGATAATAAATAAAAAAGACACAAGCAATGACAAAATCAAGATACAACATATGTTAATTTTGCATCCAACTTTTGCTAATCTGAAGGCACGACACGAGAAATATGCAAAAAAACAACCAGAATATAAACGCGAAGAGAATGTTCGCTGTCATACTTTGAGGGGGGTCTGTCGCTGCCATTTCTCGGGGGAATATCAAGTGATTTACATTTTCGGTTCTTCCGCTTAGATTAAACTAAGAAAAGAACAAGATGTCTTGTGCTACATTGCCCCGTCTTCCCCCATATTTTTCTTAATCAAAATGTTGCCCGGATTCCCGAGGCCGTTCGAATTTAGAACGTTTCTGAACTGTGTCCATTGAAAGAGTACTATAAACATCTTTTTCAATCTTCTTTTATTTTTCCACGGTTATATGTGGTGTTCTTGCTCACAATGAGACGATATTAAGAGATGGAGAAAGAGAAACAATATTTAAACCAGTCATGTTTAATAAATTGGGTTTTGCCTTTAAATAATAGCGATGGCACATGCTAGGAGCAGTGAATGAAAGGGTTACCATAGTCTTCGAAAAGTGGTAAATATATGTATACATACTTATACAGGCATACAGTCTCATTGGCGGTTATTACCCGCATTTTCTTACAACAATGGCATCGTAAATATTAATAGGTATTGCTACGCTACATTATGTTGATGGTAAAGAAACGCTAGGCCCCACAATTCAGATATATTTACAACGCCATCTTGTGTCGCAATGATACACCATTGTGCCCTATTCTCCATACCTCCGTTGTTTACCGGCCGTGCATTTTTGCAAATGTTATTTGATTAAAGTACACCTTCTAGCCAGAGTGTTCACTCAAATTTGCTTTTCATTCCTCAACGGAGAATACGAAATGAATATTTCGTTGGTTCACCCTTAAATCTGAATGCATGATATATTTTACGACGATAATAATAAGTGTATGGAGGAAATTTCGTATGTTATTTTCGCTTATGCATTGTTTTTGCGTAGTAAATCAGTAATTGAAATGGAATAAAAATCATTCTAATGTGACCATTCTGAAAGAGCGTATGTACCATTATAATTCCATTTTAAAGCAAATTCTATTACAACAGATTACAATTCTAAATATGTTCAGCTTTATTACACCAATTAGAGTTTATAAAAGAAACTGTACATATTTTTTTCATTCAAAAATATAAAGCTCAAGAGTAGCCTATACGTATAACCTATACCATAACTGCTTTGGAAAATAAATAGGACATTAACAGACTCTTAGAAAACCTTTTCCGTGATTACAACATCGTTAGTAACTATTAACTCGAAAGACCTCTTTTATTATTAAATAAAAAGAAAATAAATTAATTTTAAAATTAAATTTGCTCTTATCTCGTAGCAGATGGAAAGTGTGAATATTAATTGGGTTTTAATACTTTGAATGAAAAAAGCTACATACTAAGTGCTTTTCCAATATTACTTTCATAAGCTGTTTTTTATGAATAAAATTGGCAAGAACATTGTTCAAAATTAATGATAAAAATCAGTCCAATACAGTTTCAAGCGGAACACCGAAACCTTGACATTTTTTTAATATGAGCGTCAATTTTTTCAGTCGCGCCGCGGCTTTACAAAGGCTCGCGGCGGAAAAAATAGGCTCCATTTTAACGTCCAACGCTCTCAAGAATTTGGATGGTTCTTTACAAAGGTGCCGAAAAAAGAAAGCTAAGCCGCTAACTTGGAAAAAAAACCGACGAACTGAAGCTAGAACCGAGTTTCACTCGAAAGGAATATTAAATTAAACCGCCATTTTTTCATTCCACACCAGTTAGCGAGATTTCATTCTTTTCCCGCTCTCGGCGGCTTTGCAAATAGGTTGTGCGAAAAGGAATCTTGAAGATTTTCAAAACAGGCCTCGACGTGTTTAACTGCGTCCGTCATAAATGGTGCCGTAATTCAGCGAAAATGACCTAAACTATTAGACGGAAAGTATTTTTTTAACCAAGCAAGAACATTCGGAAATGATCGTAAATTCCTTCTTGATTTGTGCCCGCAATAGGATATAAAATTAATTTAAGCAGGTTTCGGCCGCAATTTTTCATAAAGGCTTCGCCGGATGGTCGTTACGCTTCGCATCAAAAGAGGCAGTTTGATGCCAACGCTTTCAGGTTTTCAGGTGGTACTTTACGAAATTACCGACTACCGACTAAGAAATTTAAAGCGTTTACAGCGGAAAAATCTGAGTGCTACTGCGCTATTACTAATGCCTCGCAAAGTCTAGGTACTGATTGTTTTTATCACTCCAAATCCCAAATGGGTCAGACAGGTACCGCCAAATGTTAAATATCTGTATTCGTAGAAATGCTGCTTCTAATGGAAAATATTCCGCGCAAGGGATTATTTTATGAAAAAAATTTCTGGTGATTTTGATTTGATTTTTAATCTTTGTCTCCCGACATAAGAAGTACCTACAATTTCACTTGATTTTTTGGAAAAGAGAAGAGTATTAAAATAATGTAAATATAGGATAAATAATATAAAAAAATAAGCAATTTATAGCAAGTCGTACGCATGACTACAATGTACAATTCCTCGGTAGATCCACAATAAAACTAGTTTTAAGAAGAACTGACGATAAACAAGTTGAATGAAACTATTTGGCCGGCTTCCACGATGAAATGTTATGCATTTTACGTGCTGTATTTTCGGTATAACGTATTTCTATTTCGGATACATTTTATGCAGACTAAAATCACCACAGCAAAGAGTCTGTAATGGGAATTGGCCAAGATCAGTAAAAATTCAAATTTTTATACAAGTCATAAATTCTCTCATAGTTATTACATATGGTTACTACTAAGACTTCAAAGCGATTTAAATTAAATATGAAATCGTAGCAGCGTTAAAGCATACATTTCCTTATTTCTACGATTGACTGCAAGCCATTTTTTACTAGTACACGGCTCTTCAGGTCGTCTGGGGCACACTGAATCACGTTGTTTCAAATTCATATGGACAGACGGAGAGTCAACCAGTCTAGTCAGTATTAAAGTTTAACGTTTTTCAGATCTAGTTTAAACTTAGCAAATTGGATACGCCCCAAATATACTGGTTTACAACGTCCGCAAAAAGACAGGGGAATCATAATGATTTTCATTTTAGCAATGGCTGAAGGTAAAACATGAAAACCGTCAAATGACGTTTGCGACATAACTTCATCGTCGTAAAGACTCGTATTGACGCCAATGCCATTATCTCACCGTCTAAGTAATTAGAATTCCGAAATACATGTCCTTTATCTTCGTTCTATGCCCTTTTCAACTTAGATCCATTAAGAATCGTGATAACAATACATTGTTACTCGTGTTATTCCATCCCATGGTACTAATATCGTCTTTCATACGACACAACCTTTTCTCTATTGTTACAGTTTCGCTTAACAATATGCTTTTACTGTCTCACAGCAATATGCTATCGTCGACAAAATTCTTATAGCATAATATAAGGTCAGCACTTGCTGATTTTAACGTTGTATTCTCTCAATGTCTCAATTTTATTCAAGAATCTCATTTCCTCGGCTTACAACTTTAACATTGTTGATTTATAAATAGCCAGTAAGAAAATTTAAATGAGCACAGAATAAACTCGGCGTCGTAAAACTCCAGTTAGTCCGCTAAATGGTAATATTTCTGTGGCCATTATAACCATTGAATTTCGAGTCGAGTCTGCTTATTATCAGACGTTTTATGAAACCACTTAGTTACTTTGAACGCTTTAATATTTACAGTTCCTACTCTAGTTCTTGGAATATCTCCAGTTGGTGATTTTTACTCAGAAAACGTCATATCACTCGTTTCCTTTCCTATTAATACGTATTCCATGCATTTATATTTCTTATATAAATATTGGCATGTTCAATTCCGTGGATATTTGCGAAACGAGATTCCATATTCTAGTTTTTTGACTGGTTAACATACTCGTAGTTCAGATAATTCAACTGTATACATCCTTTTTTGCCTTATAAATCATTATATCCCTTTCCAATAACATCTTAATGTTATTTTCTCCAAACCGTAATTCTAATTTATGCATTAATCGAAAATTACCAAAGTTTGAGGAAAATATTAACCTTTAACCTTTGCTCAGAACGTAGGCGTACTTCAAACAGAGTTAGGCAAAGCATTCGTTTATAATGTATATTTTTAGATATCATGTGCCTATTAAAATCTATTAAACTGAATTAACCCTTAATCTTAGTTTTTTCTCTTTTTATTTATCTCAATTTTACAACAACTTTCTTCTGAATGTCATAGACGACTTAACAGAGGAGTCGGACAAGGGATTAAGCTCCATAATGGTCCTACTTGACTACTCTCGCGCGTTTGACAGTATACACGCCGAGATGCTCCTGTGTAAGCTAAAGCTATATGGATTCTCGGACAGAACGTGTAAATGGCTCACGTCATTTTTGACTAATAGGCAGCAAATGGTAACAGTAGATGGCAAAGACGGCACAAAAAAATCCTCCACCTTTACACCTCTAGAAAGAGGCGTCCCGCAGGGTTCACTATTAAGCCCAATATTGTTTTCAATATTCACGGCAGATTTGCCT
>DWQT01002449.1:0-14128 GCA_018244895.1 Myscelus amystis hages | reverse complement strand
TTGTGCCATCCGTAAAATTATGATTTCAAAAATGATATATTAGTAATTAAAGAAATTTTGCCTTCAATTAGTAATAAAACGTAACTCAAACCAAACGAACTCTACAGGTAGTAATTAATACCCGATAGCTTCATCTGTAGGATCGCGAGCGCTCCGAGCACAGGAGCGGTAGACAACGGAGAACACGAACTTCCTGGCGTTCGAAACAGTTCCTCGTCTCTTTACAAATCATGCCGTCTCTGGGAGCAGGGCGCGATCCGTCTTGAGGAATTGGGGCGCCTTATCTGCCTTCTTCAGAAACATCCATTTGTAACTTAACTGCGACGGTTGGAAACGAAATTATATCGAGTGTAAAAATAAATAAATTGCGAATAATAAAGCGTATTGCTTCAATAAATGCTGTGGTTCTTTTTAAGGGCTACAAAAAGACATGCAATGTTTTCCAAATGTTATTATACTGTAGCGTTAACAAAAACATCTTTAATGCTATGTTTAGTTAGTACTATGAAGCTGTTTGTGGAGCCGGTAGACTCTGTGCATTGTTCAGCGCCGATACTTTACGATGCCGCCGTAAAGTATTTTCGTAACACATCAAACCGTTATGCATGTTAATATTTTACGGTTCTGACGCGAAAATATTTACGGAGCCGCTGTATCTTCGGCCGGAGTAATTTGTAAGGTGAATTGACTCAATGCGCAGTGTAAAACATTCTGTGTTCACAGCTTTATCGGCAACCTAGACTGGACTTGTGGTCTAGTGCTTAGAAAAGCGTCTACTATCGTTCGTCACGCTGCAACGACTTAGTATTACGCTTGCGTGCAAATATACGACTTTAACGGCAGCAGAATCGGAATAACTATAAGACTTCACGATAAACTAATGTCATAATGATTAGCGCTATGTGGTGTTGTCGTGACTGAGGTGTTCTGCCACCCGCCACAATCACCCAGTAATAAGGCTGGAGCTCCGTTAAAAAGTCCATTTCTCTAGCAATGTATTCCGTTAGGCAGTTAAAAAGGAACTGTTAATGTTTCTGACCTATTTCGTTTCAATCCTATTTATAAACGAATATTTTCCATCTGAAACCTCACTAATCTCTCACTAGTCTTTTACTTAATGTATTTTTTTTTATTTTGTATTTAATACTGATACTTCAATTTTATTACGGATATTACGTGCATAAAGATGTTACATATTCAAAACCTAAACATCCTTTCTTATAAATAATTATCAATCAATCATGACGATTTTACCTATTTTGAAAAATATAGACAAAAACAAAAACCCTCCACAAAAACTAATATTTTTAACGTTACTAATAAAAAATATATTAGCAACTAGCTAAAAAATTAGCGATCAGCGAAACGACCCCTGATAAGTACATCAATTTATCGCCGGGCCGGGCGTCCGCGGCCGCGGTTGCCACGAAAACGGATAACCGGTTATTAAACGGTTCATTGATTAATTTGATCCGCTTGTAAATTAACAGCGGAATGACCTGCGTGCCAATAATGTAGTGAATCAATGGACTGGCATTGGTGGTCACCGCGTGCGATGATTATTGGATCATTAGTCGATTACTTCCACAGGGAAGTCCTCTGACATGCCATTATCACGGCCGTCACAGTCAACATATTGAAGATGTTTGGGGCACGGCTTGTCCATTATGGCCCACTTCACTTACTCTCGGATTACAGCGGCATAATTTATCTATGGTCTTATCTGTTTCATTCAGAGAGTCACCTATTAGACACGAATGCTCATCATTGGTATAAAACAGGATTGATGATAATGTGCAATGTAATTAATCAATTGTCCAAAGGCGAATTGTATTCTATTGCAAATTGCAAAACGCAGTAATCCAAAACTGAGTAATACACAGTAGGTGTCTGATAACACAATTTCGAATCGAGTTCCAGTGTATTTTTTTATAAAACGAATTGCTAAATGGAAAATGGAATGAATAATGTCCCCTGGAATAGGAGCCGCGTAATTTGAGTCCCTTGACCGCATTCCGATGATTGAAGGGTTCAGGAGGAAGACCTTTTCATCGCGGAAATACTTTAAGGGACGAAGGATTTGCTTTCTTCATTCAAAGACTTTTTATTAAAACCTGCGCCCTACTTAGTTTGACTGTTTACATTCCTCGTCGCTGGTACTTTTATTAGACAATTTTACAACATTTTCGACCCTTTTATTTTTGCACTGCTAGACCCCGGTCTCCTCTCGTAGTGAAAATGTTTTAGCCCCCCCGCTGCCAAGTGCGGATTGGCAGACTTCCGTACCTCAGAAAATATTATATACCTTGTAACATCTTTACGATGTGCTAGTTCTCTCGCGATGTTTACCTTCACCGTTACAGCGAGCGATATTAAAATATTTGAATTTTCAAGTTATAAGACTCACGTAACTTTAAAAAGATCGAGGTTTATACCAGTATCATAACCAGCAGGTAAAACTAGATACGGCCTTGATATCTCCGCCAGTGAAGCTTTTTATCCGATATTCAGAAAATTTATTTAATATAAGAAATAGGTATTTCCAGTAAGTCAAATTTTCTCTTAAAAATAAATACATCCGGGTAAATAGTAGGGTCGTATTCTGATTGATTCACGGCAGTACAGCGGACGGCAGAAAGGGTTATAAAAATGGAACTTTTTCTATCGCGTAAGCTATTATTCGGCGTTCGCCTGATAAATTGTTTGGTACAGAACGTCTTCAGTGTTCGCACATTTGTCTAATATCATCTCTGTTACTCATTTACGTATATGTATATTATACATTCCACTGTTATAAATGGGAAAGTACGTTTGTCCTTCTTTCACGTCAAGACAGAGTAATGAATCGATCGGTTTTGGTATGGAGATAGCTCAAGGTTTGGAGAGTAACATAGGATAGTTTTTTCGCAAAAAAATATCGAATTTGAATCAAATAAGCACTGAAGATGGCATTTCGACCGCAATGACGGTATAACAGCTACTTGTTTCCAATATTTGCAGCAAACCCTGAAGCTCACACTACCGTTGTTTTATGAACTGTGGGTACTATGACTTTGTGGGCGGGAATTGATTTTGGCCTAATGAGATGATACCATGTTAATTAAATATCAAATATTCTCTTTCACTCATTTAAATAATCTCCTATACTTAAATTATGTAATAGTAATTTGGAACGTAAGATAATTTGACCATTTAAATTTTAAAAATCAATGTTTAATTATTAACATAGTTTAAAAATACATTCGTTATTACTGCTATAATGAATCTGATAAGTAAAAACGGAGTTAATTATTAGCTTATTGGTTATATGGATATTCCTTTTAAATATCATAATTAGATTTTCAAGCAAAACATTATGTGACAATACGAGTTTTTAAATTTCATAAAAGGTGGGAAGCTCTGCAGTCCAGGATCAGTTACATACATCAGTTAAGTGACCCGGTGTAAGTTCTTATTAATGCAAGCAACCGAAGTAATCCTCGAAGACAGTACAGACAGCTTCTCGTGTTATTGTTACTTTCACACCACGGAATTATTGAATAGTTGCTGGTTTGCGGCATAGAGAGATAGATGAAGAAATAGATTTAAAGGCTCTCCAGTAGATAAAAGCAAACGGTGACAATCTTAACACCATATTGATAATACCGATTCTTGTTTACACTCACTCAAACAGTCTCCAGTCAGATACGCTTCTGATCATGTTTAGTCCTTTGTGAACCCGATAAGAGAGGTCCCTAAGTCCAAACCTTCGAAAGAGCAATGTGATGTTTTTAATGTTTTCATTACTAACGTACGGTACTCTCGATATTAATGAGCTCTTGTTCAGATCAAGTCACGGATAAATCGTAAAAATAACCAAATGTAGGTTTGACTTTGGTTGATATTGCTACATTTTGTCATTGGATGGGTTTAATGTCTTTAAGTTTGGACATTTTTACTTTTGTGTAATAAAACAATAAAGTACAAATAAGTAAAAAAAATATTTTATCATAATATCAGAAATCTTACTTGACATTAATATCGTAAATTTCTGAAATGATTAATAGCAACAGTATTTAAAAGCGCGCAGTAATTATAAAGGGAAGGCACAAAACAAAGTTAGAACAAGACAATAACGAAAGTGTCCCGAAGTTCCAGCCAACTCCAATAGAGAGCGAGCCGATCACAAGGAATTAAACCTTCGAACGATAACTTCTAGGGGCTGAGAACATTTCCTAAGAGAATCCATTATCAGTGACCAATATCGGCCAGAATTTCACGATTTTACAAAGTTTCAAACTGCCGAGAGCTATTATTACCGTTTGGATTTTTTTGTTTATTCAAGTCGAGATAAACAACAGACGCGTTGCGAAATATTGCTGAAAATGTCTTATTGTATGCAACACTAATGAAATATAGAATAACTGAAGAGACAGAAATTTAAATATTAAATTTAAATATAAAAGAAAATTTAAATAACGCATATTTAATACTTAGTTTCGATACTGGGTGACAGCAAATTAATTAAGGAGTTTCGTGAATCAAGGTGTTTACATATGAAGTATAATAATAATAGTAGTAAACGGTAGCAAAAATAAAGCAACATAGTGCCTGTATAAACTACAGAAAAGTGAATACAATTTTCATTCCAATACATAGCAATAAGCTCAATCGTCAATCCGAAGTACGAGTATAAGCATGGATAGAATAGAAGTGAAATTGGCAAGCACAATAATGGAAGACAATTTTTAAGAAAGTAAAATATTAAAGCACTAACTTTTGAAGACAAAAGAAACACTCAAAGAGGACCATTAACGACCAATCACTCGTGATCTATTTCATTTTTTAAATTTGAAGAAGGGGAAAAAATTCGGAAACATCGAGAGGGACTCTGCTTTGGTTTAAAAGAGGCCAGATTTACATAATAATAATATGGTTTTCTAACGATGAACCCCTTCTTGCTGGATGCTATAAACTAAGTAGAATCACCAAAATCACCATCCACATGTGACTTGGCATACAGCTCAGACATATTCATCTATTATGTACAATCTAAATTTTAATAATCGTTAAAATGACAGAATTATATAAAGCTTTAGACTAAGATGTTAAGAATGGGTTGTTAGTTCATTTGCTATCCAAGATATATATTTTTCTTGTAATGTATGTATTTAGTAATTTATGTACGAGATACGCTCTTAGCTCCAATGCTGTCATAGAACGCAAAATTGAGCGATTCCGAGCACTTTCGGCAGTTGTTGGAGCCCTAAAAACAATATCAAAACATCCGACTGACAGGTTAGTTATTAACTCCTAACACTACTCAATTGCACTGGAGCAGCGTGGTGGAGAATGCTCTAGACCTCTCGCAATTATAAGAAAGACGCGTTCCCAGCAGTGGGATGCAAAAGGCGTTGCAGCCCATTTACATAAAAGCAAATTAGCGGTTTGCTTATCCTAAACTTTGGGAACTGTTAACCGAATTTGTTATTCCAAGATGTTATTCGATTATTACTATAACCTTATACCTCTTGAACATTTATTATATTAACAAGTGATGTGTAATTTAATTGAAACAGCTTTATAATAAACGTGAATAAAAAGTTGTAAATATTTATTTCAATAATTGATACATTCTGCTGGTATGAAATGTTTGCAGAGAATTTTTCCATTTCAGATATTTCGGTCCGTAACGATCAAATTGCTTCCAAATTACCCTTTATACCCACGATGGCGATAACCAGCATGATAATTGTGTCCCACAAAATCAAGCGGCGACAATTTTCAATTCAGAATTACTGGAACTACTTTGACCAAGAATAATGTGTTTGTGCAACTTTGATCATTTGTCCTTAGTTCGCAGTGGGGACACCCTTTGCCTTACATAATATGACACATACAAAAGGTATGGCAGTTGTAAATGGCGGCTATAAATAAAAGGTTTTGGAACGATGGCGAACGAGGAAAAAGGAATTGAAGACAGATGATGACTTTAAGGTACGCGCGGAGTATCAATATACGATTGAAAGGGAATCATTTGTAACACAGATATTTGTAAGGGCACAATTGAAATAAGAAGATGAACGAGAAATAACATTTTGGGATACATTTCTCAATTATTTTCTAACGTATAGGTACATGTTAAATACGTATTAGTAAGTTCTTGACTGAAATTATGTTTACAGACATATTATTAAACATATATAAAGAATAAAACGACTTCATTAGTATCAATCTTCCGTCCTAGCTCAAGTTTGCCCAAAGGTGGATCCTAACTATTGAGTAACTTCATAACACTATTGTTTTCGAGGTAAAATTGGGTAATACAAATAGACTAAAAACCTCAACGGAGCTTTCTCGTCTATCCTGACTAATTCCCTTGCTAAAGCTGGAGGCTAAGTACGAAAATGGGTCGTTGGGGCTAGTAAAGTAAAATTTAAAGCCATTTGAAGATGGAAGCGTATATTCGCAGCCAAGACGTAGTACTTCAATGTGGTCTCCATTTTACCAAGTTTGCTGCATTTAGTGGACTTGTTTTCTTTCCAATTCAAGTAATATATGAATCACATAACTGTCCGTTTACTTCAAAACGCAAATCAACGAAAGTAAAGTTTTTATGGTAAAAAGATGCTTCTAAAATTGGAAATAAAAATCGATCAATATTAATCATTTTACCACAGATAAATGTTACAGTTATTTAGTCCCGAAAAGAACATTCTTTTATGTATGTAGCTGTATATTCCTTGACGATACTTATTTATTTATTTCGATCCCAAAGCTCTCTTGAGAACGATCCATGTCACACTTCAGCTGAACTACGAGTAATTAAATTGTCATATGCAGATTTCAATTTGAACCCTTATTCGACGCTGGCCTACGGTGAGTTTAATGTTTAATTTAGCATCACTCGGGTTCGTTTCATGCGTCTATATACTATAATATATGTCTATATACTATAATATAATAATAATAACAAACAAAGAGTGGAGGAGGACTTTAGAAATAAACCCGTAGTTTATAAATAATAATCAGTGTTGATGGAGGTAGGTGCCGAGGGAGACTGTCCTATCACGACCAAACTTGCTGACTGGGGAATCAAGAGTCTCCGAAACCAGCTTGTATGTATGAAGAGAGTGATGGATGTGGACGAAGCACGGCAGGTTTGTAATGACAGAATTACTTGGCACTCGGTGCTCTTTGCCTACCCCGTTAGGAATCTGGCGTGATGGTTATGTATGTATGCATATACAATAATGTGTATAGAAGTAGGATGGATGATATAAATAACTAACCTCAGGGTTTATCTGCGGTGGTATCACGATTTTCTTCTGTGGCGGCGACCGCAGCACTACGTTCTCGTCCCGGATTATGATCTGGGGCTCCATAGCCAGGAGCTTCTTTTTGCACTCCTGCATCTGGAGACATTCCTTGTCCTTCTTCGACAAAACCGACTCTGACGAAGCATGCTTCGAAGATCCCACCGATGTATTTTTGCTGGACAGTTTCAGACTGTCCATGGAAGCTGTCATTTTTGCACTCTCTTTACCATTAGATGACGCCATTTTGTCTTTTTTTATGTACACAGTTTGTTATTGAAAGCTAACTTCTGAACGTTTGGAGTACCTCAGGGTAACACTCTAGGTTCTATACTTTTTTGAATCAATGTTTTCACTTTACTAGATATTTCTGTTTTTCTATACATTTCTTCTTTTTGTTATGATTAAGAATTGTTTATAAATAGCATGTTTTAAAATTTGGAATATTTGGATTTTAATGTGGTTTTTACATTTTCACTTTTTGACTAATGTCAAATTTTCTACGTATTTTTATTTTAAATACATAGTAGTTAAACGTAGCATTTCTAGCATACATATATTTTTGTGCAGAAAATAATAATGACGGGAATTTAATTAAAAAATACCATAAAAACTTTATCTAAAGATAGAACTGAAGTTATTAAACAAGAAGGTGTTGACATAACTTCATGAACAATGAATATTTATGGTACGTGTGTATATGTGTGCATTTGACTGTGGGTATCCATCGTGCGGGGCACAGAGCATTCTAGCACGACGCCATGAGCGTGTCGTTAAAAAAATATACCGTTCATCATCAAATTTCGCGTGCTAATTGGTGTTTATTTTGCAACATGTGAATTGGGGTTTTTGTTTTTTATTCCACAAACGTAGAATTTATTTGCGTATCTTCCAATAAATGGGGCAGTCGTAGTAATACAAATTAAAAGTGAATATTCCATAAAAAAATTCGCTTACAAAAATATGGTTGGAAGTTTTTCAGATTTTTAGAGGTATGCTTTTAATGGAGATGTTGGTAATCTTCAAAACTGTAAGTTGGAATCAGTTCTGCATCAAAATCCAATTCAAATTCGTTTCTTAAATCACATTGCACACAAAACCACATTTAATGGTACTCATACATTGTTAAAGTTAGTTTTCATTGGCTTTGAATTTCCCCTTCGGGTACGACCGGGTGGGATGAAAAAATTCGACAGCGAAAATTCGCAGCGCTGTTTTAAAATGCGCTTTGATAGTACCAAGAGATTCCATAAATCGATCTGCTGTCCAAGGTGTTGACGAAGGTGTATCAGTAGACACTGATTCACCTCCGGATCGAGATCAGATGGACCGGCTGTTTGTCCAAACAAATCCAACTGTTTACAGAATCGTAAAGCTTTGTTATGAGACGAAATATTTCCACGCCAGTTTCCTACACGGTTCAGTTATAAAACAGACGCCAGATAGGAACCGGTTCGCTTGGAGCCAACTCAGCATAACGCATTTTTTTTTATTCATTTAATTAAGGGCACCTGACACAGGTATAGGATAGCATAGGATTCAAAGCTTAATATTGCCATTACAAAATTATTTGTGTATTTAATCCACAATTACACAATGCCACAGCATGGTTAATCTAATCTAAATAGTAACTAAATGATAGAATTAGAATTAAAAGTAAAATTAACATATACCTATGTATGTGTACATGCTAAGATAAATAAATTTAATTCATTCAATGAAACACGCCTCATTTACTTTGCGTTTGAAAGGTCGTAAGTTAAAATTTTTAGAAACTTCACTTTATCCAAATCAGAATAGTATAAAGAGAAGTATCACAACCACTAAGCTTATAGCAATATTTGAGGTATATTATAATTTATCTGTCTATTTCACTTATTTTCTAATGAATTGCACTATGATATGTCACTACAATACTTGAGGTGGGCAAGAAAATGTTACCATGTCTTTCCCTAGCGTCTTTTCAAGTTTTACTAATAACACTAAAGTGATTTGTATTATAATAAAAACTTACGAGATAAAATTGAGAAGGGTTAAAAGGGACTTAACTCTGATTAAAATCATTAAGGGAATACGCATTTTAAGCAAAAAATCCTAATTAAACGTGCTCAAAAGCTGGGGACCAATTAAGTCATATTCAAATTTCCAGCCTTTTTTAATTTAAAGGGTGTAAAGGTGTTGGATAAATATAGAACAATGTAAACTTGATTCGAAATAGAAAATTATTGTAAGATTTGTTTTTTTTTTTTAATAATTATAAATATCTTAGGACAATATATACATACGTAATCCCAAACTTTCAATACATACTCATTTCTATCCTTCAAAATTTCGACTGCTGGAGGCTGGTCTTTTCTTTTAGTGAGAAGGCTTCTAGGCCATAGTCTACCACGCTGGTCAAGCGCGAATTGGTAGACTTCACACATATCAGAACTCAGTACGCACTATAATACATTGTCAGGTGTGCTATTCACGATGTTGTCTGTCACGGTTACTTGCGTAGGATATCTTTTACATCCAGGGAAAACCATACTTTATCACATAATAATTTGTGGAAACTGTACTCAACCTTTTTCCGCACTGAGGGTCATTGACCCCCCCACGTTCACCAGCAAAACAGGCCTATTCGATAACCAATTCTGATCTCGCTCATGATATATTTACGTCTCAAAGGAATAATTCGAGCCGCAAAATATACACACCGATGATGAATGGAACTTGTTCATAAAAGTTTTAATACCAAACCTCTGGCAGTTGTCACATCGGAAGCGACAAACTGTACTTGACATGCGTCTGTACTACTGCCCCCGACTTCCACCAGAACAAACGTTTTATTTATGGGATGAGCACATTTGTTCTGTACGGGTATAATAAAACTATCTGTATATCATACAGTATGTATGTTTATGTGTGGTTCAATTACAATAACAGATTTATTAGACGATTTTTGAATTAAGAATTGTTACAATTTCTACTTGATATTCGGCTACAACGGCTCTTATACATATTTTTATTCGTTTTTATATAATACGCACAAACTGAACACAACATAAACGGTATATCTATAATGAAAGGGAGGTTCGTTGTTGTGGACATGATTTAGACGAGTGTTGAGATACAGAGAAGCATAGATTCCTAAAAGAGAATAATATACACACAAAGCGATATAATTAACAATAATTACCATTGATATGCAAGGGTTACCATTGACACATTATAAGAACCATTGACACAAAAGGGTTACCATTGAGACCCAGGACGGTATCGCTATTCGCTATTCGCCAGCAGAACGACTACAGCCCTTGCGAGCTGCCTTCCTTTTTCTCTTTTTAAATATACGACACTTGGATTACTTCTTTTTCCAAATTTCGTGTGTCTTTGTTGTAAAACTTTTACAACTCAATTTACTAAGGAATTACTGTTCCACCGTCGTATGATGAGGGTTTCAAGTTTCAACGTCTTTGGATTCAAACTGTACTCCGGCCCGGTCGTGCATTTCAAAAACATTTAATGGACTTTAACATTAAATCAATAAAGTTTAGCTTTAACATGATTGTTAGCTAAATTCTTAGCTTCTTTTGCGATAAGTGTACGTCGTGATCGTATTTGGAGTTAGTTTATCGTAACATCAGATGAATAAATAATATTTCATGTTGGATAGATCTAAATGAGACGAAAGTAGCACTAATGGTTTTATAAATCAATCTGAAATATTTCTCTTGTAAGCCATCTATAATGAATGGGAGGTTTAATTAATAATTATTGGGACAATTCCAAACACGATTATCTGATTTCAAATGTACGGTAATCGGATAGCTGATGAACGTACTCGTACATATATGTATGTATACGTGTACAACTTATATAGATATTTTTGTTACACTCAGACACAGAACAAACAAATGTGCTCATCACAAATATTTGTCCCGGGTGAGGATCGAAAACACGACCGCTGGCAGCGAAACTCAAACCACAGCACAAGCTAGCAGTCATATAGTACTCGTAAATAAGATTTTCGTAAGAGAAAACACATAAGTTGGAGAGTGTGGGTGAGGTAGATGATGAAATAAATAGTTGATAAAAGACTTTTTACAAAATTAAATTGAAAACGTGCTATAATAAATTCAATACCATTTTTAAGCAATTTTATGTTGGTTTATTTTGTTGGTTAAATTTGAAGTTCAGGATCACTTGCTATGTACTAACCAGTTTTAGACAAAGCCACACACTAGAAGGCAGTGCCGTTCCCTTGTAGGGTTCTATTATTATTACGTAAAGGACATACTTATTTTGAAAATAAACTCCAGTTACTGAACTGGTAGAACATGCTACGAGTAGAAGTTTCAAGTCCGCCCTTCATACGCCCTGCTTACAGTTTTCAGTGTTACGATAAAGGTCAAATAATCCAGTAAAATTGACTTTGAAAGTGATCATTGAAAATTGTTCAATTTAATTGAATTCCCTCCCTATCTTGTTTCGTAACGATAAAAATGAGAGAAACGAAAGAGATTCGAAGTCAAAGTGGTCTTATCCTTTTGTTTTATCTTTGCGTTGAGAGGCCGCGGGAAGTGCTTTACAGTGAAAATATTCAGCGACGAATCAAAGGGTTGGATGAAGCGACGCTTTGGAGGACGCCTGTTGTTTCGCCTTTCCATTTTCCCCACGGCACCATCGCGCTGGGTCTCTAGCGGGATAGGTAGTTAATACCGCTCACCACATATCCTCATCTTAGTGAACTGACATTCTTCTTCTACTTTCATTACTCCTTGATTACATGCATATGCGTTTCTAATACTTCCTTCTGGGTTTTATCTTTTTATTTAATATTTGAAATGATTTTAAGTTCGAGATGGTTTGTGCCGCTAGTGCAATAGACAACATACAACAACACAACAGATGTACTAAAAATACGTTATATATATTTATATAATATTACCATACTAATTACTTCACGCTCTCCGGAAACGAACCCGGGAACTTGCAGTGGATTGACATGGCGCTTGTTAAATCAAAGGGCGCAGCAATAATATGGACATCATATCGATGTAGTCCTGGATAAATTACTTTAAACCATTAAATAAAGACATTTTGATTGGAAACATATTTTGAATGTTTAAGTTTTTATATTTAATTTAATAGCTGTGTACGGACACAAAATTTAACACTAGTTTTTCTTTTAAATAATCGACATCCGATAAAGATATTGTGTATAAATTGGAAAACAGAACATATAAATACTATGGTAATAATTTAAATATTATTATATCAATTAAGTTAGAAGCCTGTGCTGATTGTTTTTTAATAGATAACAAAGCTTGGAGAAAATCCATTATTATTGCATTAAGAAATCAGCGTTTATTCTATACTACGTTTGCGTTGTAAAACCACATTAAAATTTAATTTCCCATATAATGTAAAAACAACTTACTATATAATCTCTATAATAATAAAATGATAATAATATCATAAAATACGCACAACACAGCACGATTCCCGCAAAAAATCACGTGACTATTTTAACATGAATAAATCGAAAAATTGTAATTTGAAATTCTTTTGACGTTGGTGAATTTTAATTGATGTGTCCTTTTTGATGTATTTACGAGTGTCGCGAGCGAGAGACACATGAGGCCAGCGCGACGCCCGGCGTCGTACTGTCGGCGCTCGTCCTTCCACGGTCCCACCCCCGGGGTAGGGGCGGCTCGTCGCGGCGGAGCCTGCCCGCGCCGCCCGCGCCGCCAACTAAACGGAGCGGCCTGCGTCCGAAGCACTCGCCGGTGTTCCAGGCATCTCATTGACGGGTTTTATCGCGAGGTGCTAATAATGAGTTTACTGCGTCGCGGCCACCGCCCGCCGGACTTTGTTAAGTGCACCTTACGATATTTACCGAGTCTCGAGTAAAGACAGACAGATACAATGACACACTTTATGAGCTACAATTATATATAGCGCTTCCGTTTTACAGTCGCATCGAATATTATTTTTAGTTGGCTATGAAATACAACAAATTAACAATAACAGAAGACAGAGTCACTTCTTGCATAATTAGCTATTCGCCAGTCAAAGTTTTATCAAAATCTGTTGCGGCGTCCGGCGGCCCGGCGCAACTTTTAAAAATCGGTTTTATTGTTGTAAGTACCGAAGACACTTCTACATACGCGGGTATAGTAATGTCGTTATTTTGAAATTACAAATAGACACTTGAACTTTATTGTGTTAGTTTGATGTGGCTATTATTATTACTCACTAAATGAATTCTGCAATCTTTTCAGCAACGCTTCTGAAAGGATTTATTGAAGCAGCTACGAGTAAGAAGATTGCAAAATCCGGATTAACCCCGGGCTGGTTTCCTTTTTCTAGTTGTTTCCATTCACTCCATTCCATGTCCCATGAACATCTCAAATTGAGCCCCTACAGGTAGTTAAAAATGTATAGTAGTTAAGAATAAAGTATATTACAGTTTTACGAATTAATATTTAATTAGAGTACTTTTTAAATTCAATGTAACAATTTTTAAGTAGTATCATATTTTTGTTTTCAACAATCTAATACAGCTATGAATTAGTTTTATGGGGTTTATGGTGAGCCGTTTGCCAAGAATCCGTTGCCAAGCTGCTATCTACGGCTTCGTGGACAGGCGGGCGAGGCCTTCCGTGAACGGTTTCATCATAATTTAAATGAACCGAATTCGCTTTAGTTGGGGAGTTTCTGTGTTATTGTTGTGGTCTTTTTGTATATAAAACCGCCGTTATTAAAACGATGTAGTGAGATAGAAAAATTATTTTTTTAAATGTCGAACCGGCGAACAGGAGCCACCCAAATGCTAAACGCAT
>DWQT01002448.1:0-14129 GCA_018244895.1 Myscelus amystis hages | reverse complement strand
CATTACATGACCGAATGCATAGTTTACGAGTCTACAAAGAACATACAGACAAACATTCATTTTTATATAATAGACTGCAATGTGACTTGTCAATAATACCGGTTTTCTTCTAACCTCTTGCACCAGGCTCTCCCAAAGTACAGTTTAAGATGTAAGATTTAGACCTTAAAAATACTGTAACTATGGTTTGCGAGAGGCATATGCACAGAGGCAAAATAAATGGATTAATATTGTTATTAATTCAATGTTTATGAAAACCCGCATATTCATATTTGAATGTTTATAAGGAAACATCGGTAATATGGATTTATTTTTAGCGCGGACGAAGGATTTGACAGCACATATCCTACAAACGTTGTGGTGCGCAATAACGGGTCATGTCTTTACGTGCCGCCTGGCATATTCAAAAGCACCTGTAAGATCGACATAACATGGTTTCCTTTCGATGACCAACGATGCGAGATGAAATTTGGCAGTTGGACTTACGATGGTTATCAAGTAATGTATAAATTTATTTTTACAATATTATTTGTTACCTCGTGCTTTTAGAATATTGTCGCGGGTGTGTTAATGGACGTTATTTTTCAGCTTGATCTTCAGCTGCAAGACGAAGCGGGCGGAGATATAAGCAGTTTTGTCACAAACGGAGAATGGGAACTGATAGGTACTTTTAAAATTAATAGTAAAGAAATTTAATTACGAAATTCCTGTAAATCGATTTCTCTCATTGATGATTAATTCCACTTTAACTAAGATTCTTCAGGAATATCCGAAATATCCTCTATACAATATCCAGTAAGATATGTTTTTAGTTTTTGAGTCGTGTCAATATCCCCTACAGGAGTGCCGGGAAAACGCAACGAAATCTACTATAACTGTTGCCCAGAGCCATACATAGACATCACATTTGCGGTCGTGATCCGTCGGAAAACGCTTTACTATTTCTTCAATCTCATTGTTCCCTGCGTGCTGATCGCCTCCATGGCTCTCCTGGGCTTCACGTTACCACCGGATTCTGGCGAGAAGCTATCATTAGGTATTTCAGTTGTATTGTTTGTGCAAATTAATAGTTTTAATTGATCATAAAAATAACCGTTAACAAATACATAACCTAAACACAAACTTGATTTAAATAAAGAACAATAAATAAATCCTCATATAAATTTATTTTTAACAGGTGTTACCATATTACTGTCGCTGACAGTATTCTTGAACATGGTAGCTGAAACAATGCCGGCAACATCGGACGCGGTGCCACTCCTGGGCACCTATTTCAATTGCATAATGTTTATGGTAGCCTCGTCCGTGGTGTCCACTATATTGATTCTTAACTACCATCATAGGCACGCAGACACACATGAAATGAGCGATTGGGTTCGTATCTATAAACTAACTATCATAGGGAAGAGTGGGGGATTTGTAGACTCTAAACAAGAAACTCAGTACAGGCCACATGATTAGAACTAACCTACTACAGTTTGTCGATTACTGACGCACCCGGTTTTACGCATATAGAATATTCTAGTGACTGCAATTGTTTTTCTTACATCGCAATGCTAGCCACGGGGCTCTCTCACAACCACGCTAGTCCACTGCGTGGCTAGTGGCTAGCTCCGATGCCGGAAGTTTGTGAACCTCCTTTAATGCTTCTAATGAAGCTTAACCTTTGTTACCTAAGGATAAAATCCGGGACCGACTGCTTAACGAGCCCTTTAGAGCACGGAAAAGCTCGTGAAAATTTGTTCGAAAATTCGTGCCAAGTTTCATTTATATTACAGAGAATCTACAGTCGCATGGGGGCCATATCGAGTAGCTCCCAATTGCAATCGCACATATATTTTTAAGAATCTTAAATTAGTTTGCTCAGATCCCGGTCAACCAGCTGTTCTGTGCTATCGGTACAAAAGTTTTGAGAAAAAAAAATTGGTTAAATTATGGTTACCATACAAAACTATCGCATAGATTTTACCGAGCATATTCACAAAATATAATTGTGGGGGTAGTTTTTTCTATACGTTGTAGATAATAAATTTAAATAAATACTAAAACATGTTTTTCTTCAGTTTATACCAAAACTACAAACGAAGATAGATTTTTAAAGATTATATTTTCATAAAAAAAAAACGCTCCATTTCAGTAAATAAAAGTTTATGTGATGTAGAATATAATTAATATATTGGTACTAATTTCCATAGGTTATAGACACAAATCACGGTAATATAAGGACGGGGAATAAGTTAATTCATATTTAACACTTAAATTAGGGACACTGTAAGTTTAATTACACCATTTACGTGTCATTTTGATCATTGAATTGTTGCCATCTTGTAGGTAGTGGCTTGAATCCGCTGGTGCAGCATGTATAGTAAAATAAATCCGTTTGACCAAACAATTGATTGTTGTCTCTTCGCGTCTACCGAAACAATTTCTGTCAATTTTGACTTGGTGACCAAAAATGTGCTCGGTCTGGCGTTATTGTAATAAAGTATCTGTATTATTACAAATTATGTTTCGTGTTAATGGCATAGTTTCGACACATAGGCAATTTTTAGTAGAATTCAAAATATATGGTTTCAATAGGAAGTAGAAGTTCATGCTGTTCAATGCTATTCAAATTCCATCAAGCATATACCTAACATAAGAGCACACGGCATACGTATTTCCGCGTTCTGGTAGTCTGTATAGCTTGTATGTATATACTTTGGCCACTATCTCTTTACTCATTGCTTACGTTTTGCCGCAAGAGTTCCAGAGATCATTACACGTGATCAAGGTTTTTAAAAAAAGACAACAAAGTTCACAGTTTTCTTTCAGTGAAGTCGCCTAACACGAAAATTTTGACCTATTTTTGTATGTCTAGACTTACTATCAAATGCAAAGACACAGCATCAAGTCGATAAACGGTACCTACTATTTTATTTTCCGTCTGCTGTTGCATTTTTCTCTTAATGTAAAAAACGGAGATACAGATTTTGTAACTGTCCTCCATACTAGTTACATAATATAGGTACATAGAAGCTTAAAAGATGAATATCCCTTTAGTAAAATAAAAATACTCCCCTATCAGCAATTCCGAAAACTCGTGTATAATCGGCTGAAGCGGATAATAGCAACTGTGCCATTACGCGAGCGGGTAGGCTTTTCAATCCTCGAGTACAAGCCTGGCTACTACAATCGTCTATTAGAAAATATTTCTTAGTCCGGGCCTACCCCACTCTCCCCTAATTGTTTAATCATAAATAATTAACGATATTAATAATAACAGCAACGAATTTAAATATTTTTCTATTGCTTGTGTAAATTATTTCATTTTTGGATAACTGTACTCATTTTAAACTTCTGGATGCTAGTGAAAGAACGCACAAGGTTGCTTTACCGAATGCATTTTCTCACAAGTGCGTCCGGATGACCGTTAAGAAATATCGCAAGATACGTGTCTTACTTTAAATCTCTGACAATATAATAACAAAATTAAAAGTTCCGCTTTCGCACCTTAACACTTTAAATAGAATATCCTTTTTGATTGTACTAGAAAACGTTTTATACGGTACAAATTGAAGAGTATTTATTAAAGAAAGCTTCAGCTAGCGCGTTGTATTTCAGATCCGAGTGGTATTTTTGTACTGGTTGCCATGGTTTCTACGCATGTCGCGACCCGGTTCCGCCACCACTCCGCCGCCGGCGCGGGCGCCTCCTCCGCCGGACTTAGAGCTACGAGAGCGATCGTCTAAGTCGCTCCTAGCTAACGTGCTCGACATCGACGACGACTTCCGGCATGCGCATGCGCAGCAGCCGCCCTGCTGCCGATACTACAGGTCCCTCGACGATCTTCACGAACACTACTCGCCGTAAATAGCACGGTTACAATATTAATCCCCCGCCTCGAACGTTCCGCAGTAACCTGGCCCTTTATCGCTCGATTACCATAAAACATCTCTAGTTACCGTCACAGTTTTAATACTTCTCTAATAAAATTCGCTCCGGGTCTCGGGTCAAACATCTTCATTATTATCAGCTATTATTCAGCATTGATCCCGTAGATCCCCTACGTTCCTTATGCCCCACCCATAGTATATTAGAATAGATCGTTTAGTGGTAACCTTACTACAAAGCTCTATTGATTTGCAGGAGCGGCGAAGAAAACGGCGCGGGCCTGGCCGCTCACAGCTGCTTTGGTGTGGACTACGAGCTTTCGCTCATTCTTAAAGAAATACGAGTCATCACAGATCAAGTATTGCAATTTCCTAATACATTGAAATTTGTAACACTACTAATGTAATAAAACATATTATTGGTCATTGTTTCACTCGTTGATATGGAGGCCTACCACAAGGTGCTTTAAATAAATAAAAAAACGCTTGTTACAGATGCGTAAAGATGACGAAGAAGCGGACATTTCGCGCGACTGGAAATTCGCCGCCATGGTCGTGGACAGACTGTGCCTTATTATCTTTACCCTGTTCACAATCATCGCCACGCTAGCCGTGCTGCTGTCCGCGCCACACATTATGGTGTCGTAGCGACCCGCCCGCTTGCGGCTACGCATGCGTAACGTTCTGTGATACCGCAAATACTTGTTAAGTTGTGATGTGCGAGCTGGCGTGGGCGTCGACGCCGCGACGCCGGAGTTGCCGTCGCCCGCCTCGTCGCCCTCGCCCCCCTATAGAGATAAGTTACCGCTGACTGCCATCCCTTTGCGCTCAACCGTATACTGCCTATCCGGGTGTCCTGTCCTTTACCTTTCGAGACCTCCTCCTCAGCGGCTCACGCACGTATACCTCTATCTATATACGAACATTTTTTAATGTTCTCTTAAGTTCGATGCATGCAAATATATGTAAATAATAAATAAATTGCAATAAATCATAACTTGTCAGTTTTGATGAGTGGTTCCGAATAAATATTCCGTGATTGGTCAGCCGGCAGAATTATTACAACGACCAACGTCGGTGATAAGTGTAACATATCTGCGCAGGAACCGACGGCCGGGCTCGCAGGAGATCCCCGCTAGAAAAGTTGCCCGTGTAAATGTCAACAACTGTGTACAGTGGGCGTGGTCGGTTAAAATAAACGTAGCACAAAAACGTCTTCCTTCTTACCGTTGATACGACCTGTCGCATATTAAATTTGAAGTTTGTTAGATTATTCTTGAATTTAAAACCAATGTACAATTTAGGATTCGGGCAGTGAAACGTTAGCCCTTCGTTTTTTTCTTATTCGATTCCGTGAATCGTGGTTATGATCCCTAAGTTTATTTTCAGATGAATTTGTGTCAGTAGGTAGTATAGAACTTTACAAACAATGTTGATTCAATTGGTACAGGTTGTGATATGCCTCGTTGTGAACGGGTCGATATTGTTATAAATGGTAAATATCCATGGCTATAGCTTAATAAAACGTTGGTTAAAAGTTGTAGTTAATTGAAATATTATTTTATTAAAATCATACCTAAATCTTTCGGAACAACTTATACAATATTATTGATATCACGTTTGTACCTACTTACTTCTTTCAATACATTCATAATGCTGAAACGATAATAGCTTTTTCAATATTTTACTCTTTCTATTGTCTCAAATGAAGATGCAATCATTCTCTTGACTTTAAGGTATTTTTTATTTGTATTGTTCATGAACAGTGCTTAACTCTGTTTTTCATACTTACAAAATAAATACCTATGGACTGATTTGTTCTCATTGGGATCATTACGTAAGAAACTTGTCACCGGTACTTTTAATACAGTACTCGATTAGCATTATATTAAATGTTCAGGAAATATTAACACAAAATATATAACAGCGCAAATGATATTAAGATATACTGGAGATTGTGTAATTTTAAAACGTCATATCAACTTATCCTACCACTATTCGCCAATCATTCGAAACCTATACAATGTTCCATTATTTGGAGAAAACATTGTACCCCTCTAACGATGAAAACGTCAACATTTTGAAGTCTGGAAGTGCGTGGATACACATGAAACGTTTGAATGTACCCCCGCAAGTTCCTGCTTAATGTTTTCTTTGTTCGAGGTATTGCTGCGAAATATATCGTAGACGCTCCTTTGGAAGTTGCGGAGCGCGTACGGTTATTAGCCAATGTTTTCTATCATCCCTTTTGTTTACTAATTGTTATACATTTGGGTGTCGTCAACCACTAAATAGCGGTTGTGTGGCAAGCCGTAAGGTGGAAACGGAGCATTTAGTACCTCATCATTACGGTACTACTATCTCTGTATTGGATAGTGTGGTTAAGCGCGGTTCCTCCTTCGGCAACGGGACAATTTATTGTCGCCGTAATTTGTTCAATTGTTAGGGTTAATACTCTGAATTGCACTTTGTTTATTAAATATAAACGAATGAAAAATGCTTTGTTTCATTTCTAATTTACTGAGGTAACCTACCATTAATATGCAAATGTCAGTTTTTCTGATATTGGATCCGACAACAACAGCCCTGACCTATATACTCACGGGTACAGGTTTGGGCGCAAGCTAAGTGTCTGAAGACAATCAATGCTCCCGAGGGATAACTGCACATGCGCATTGTCTTCTGGAACAAACAGAGTCTTTAACAAGCCGAACAAAAAATAAAAACATAAGCCTTGCTGAACCTATGTAAATGTAAAATTTTAGGAACATAGTGATATATTTTTATGTAAAAATAAAACTTTCAACTATAGCGTAAACCTAATAGAATCATGAGAAATGCTAGACCTTTCGATTAAATCAGGAACAAAGTAGAGGAAATCCATTTTCTAATGAGGGTACTATTAGTTAATTTATCAGATTAATATCATACGTATAAACAATACGTAGAGGCATAAATACATACATATTTGGGCTATGATACAATTCTTAGCAAATGTCGTTGCGGACGAGATCAAGATAAGTGTAACACGATACACGACAAACATATCCCAATAAAGTATCTTAGTTCCCTGAATTCGACTTCATAATTTTTTAAGCTATATATTGGTTTACACCTGTTACTATGTTAGCGTTAGCCCCATTATTCAACAGCTTTCAGAAATTGAAAAACGGCAATGTAGTGGCCTGTGTAGGTTAATGTACATTTGAAGTTAAAGAGGCGCAAGGCGGGCGAGTGCAGGGCTTGGAGCGCAGCGCAGGGCGGCGCGCGGCGGCGCGCGTGGCGCGGGCGAGCGTGGCGCGCGGCAGTGCCCGCCGCCATGACGGCTGGCTCGCGCGCCATCTTGCTCGCTCTCGGGCTGCTCGCAGCTTTATACTCAGGTACATGTCGACTATTTAAATTTACCCTTATATATTCATTATCGGTTAATTGCTGATCATGTCCGATCTTTACAACATTACAATTATGGACACTTAAAAACGGTGAAATTTAAAGTTTCTCAGCATTCATATACGGTGTATTAAGATATTGCAATATAATATTACATGTACATTTTAAAAAATATCTTCCTACAAGATCAAATACTACAAAATATAAAATTTTAATCATATTTCCACATTTGCACCGTAAATACTGGCCTTATAGCAATTTTATCTCGAAATTCATCCTTATTGATCCTTCAATGCCGCAGCATCACACGGAAACTGGGAAAAGTGATCCGCCTCATTGTATGAATTTAAATTTTAAGATTTTTCGTATACAAATAATTGATTGTATATTATCATTTGTGTAAAATGAACCTATAAAAACGTTACTTCACCTATTTCTTAAATACTGTAGGATGGTGTTCAGAGGACGAGGAAAGGCTGGTTCGGGATCTCTTCCGAGGATACAACAAGCTTATTCGTCCTGTGCAAAATATGACTCAAAAAGTGGACGTGCGGTTTGGTCTAGCTTTCGTCCAGTTGATCAATGTTGTACGTATACTTTCTATTTACGAGAAGATCGTAATACTGTTCTTGAACAATTACTATAATATTATATTTAGTATAATTTTTATGTTATGTTCTGAAATAAATATTAATACCTTCTTAGATAAATATTATTTTGTTTAATATATCGTTGTATTATAGAATGAAAAAAATCAAATTATGAAATCGAATGTGTGGCTTCGCCTGGTGTGGATGGATTACCAATTAATGTGGGATGAGGCTGACTACGGCGGCATAGGCGTGCTGCGTCTACCACCGGACAAGGTCTGGAAACCGGATATAGTACTTTTCAACAAGTAAGTTATGCATGCTTTTAACAATTCATACTAATAGATAACAAACAATAACATTTTTAACATTACATTTCTCTACTTTGATGTTTCTTGAAATCATATTCTTTTTATAAGTTCATTGTTGTTAATGTAATATAATATGTAGGTTAAACACAGCAAATACATTTAAATAAATTGTCATCCAATTTTACAGCGCTGACGGAAATTATGAAGTTCGTTATAAATCCAATGTGTTGATTTATCCAAATGGCGAAGTGCTTTGGGTTCCGCCGGCCATTTATCAGGTAAAAATATGAAACCCATAAAACTCTACTACTACTAACGATACAATATTAATATACCTAGCTCTGCCAAGATGTAACTAAGGTTAAATTTTAATCCTTTCTCCAGAGTTCGTGCACTATCGATGTCACTTACTTTCCATTCGATCAACAAACGTGCATAATGAAGTTTGGTTCGTGGACATTTAACGGCGATCAAGTATCACTGGCGTTATACAACAACAAGAATTTCGTAGATCTTTCCGACTACTGGAAATCGGGCACTTGGGATATTATCGAAGTGCCGGCATACTTGAACATCTATGAAGGAAGCCACCCCACCGAAACAGATATTACGTTTTATATCATTATAAGACGAAAAACGTTGTTCTACACCGTTAATTTAATATTGCCGACGGTACTTATCTCATTTCTTTGTGTTCTCGTTTTCTATTTACCCGCTGAGGCTGGTGAAAAGGTGAGTTTAATCTACATTTTGTTCTTACAAAAATAATTACCTACCGTATAATTATTCTAGAGTTCTAATTAATATAATAATGTGTTACAGGTCACATTAGGAATTAGCATTTTACTTTCACTGGTCGTGTTTTTGCTACTTGTGTCGAAGATCTTGCCACCGACATCTTTAGTGCTGCCTCTGATTGCCAAATACTTACTGTTTACATTCATCATGAATACCGTCAGTATCCTCGTAACAGTTATCATTATTAACTGGAACTTTCGGGGCCCCAGAACGCACAGGTACCTATGGTATTTTAGTTTTAAATTAACGAAACATGATATATGTAAATTATGACTTCATAAATTATTTTAATATCCTGCATTTGTTTTTTCAAGAATGCCACTATGGATACGTAGCGTGTTCCTTCACTACCTACCGACGTTTCTGCTAATGCGACGCCCTCGTAAGACCCGTCTGCGTTGGATGATGGAAATGCCAGGAATGGGCGCCCCCCCTCACGCGGCCGCCACGCATGACTTGCCGAAACCTAACATCAGGTAATCAGAATATTATCGCAACATAACCGATATTTTCTTTCGTTTAAAATGAACTAAACGTACTCACTCCACAGTGCTATCGGTATGGAACAAAGCAAAATGGAGGCGATGGAAGCGATGGAACTGTCGAATCTCCACCACCCGAATTGCAAGATAAGCCGGGCGGCCGGCGGCGGCGAGGTGGGGGCCTTGGGCGGGCTCGGGGGCCTCGGCAGTCTCGGCCTGGGAGAACGACGGGAATCGGAGAGCTCCGATTCTCTACTTCTTTCTCCTGAAGCGGCCAAAGCAACGGAAGCTGTGGAATTCATCGCGGAACACTTGCGAAATGAAGATCTTTATATTCAGGTATGCAAAATTACAATTTATTTCTTTATTAAAATTGTCTTTAGGATAGAGTAATGTTTCTATAATGTACATCATAAAAGGCAAAATATGGATTGAACTACTAATCTATACTATAATAATATAAAGCTGATGAGTTTGTTTGATTGTTTGGTTGTTTGATTGTTTGAACGCGCTAATCTCAGGAAATATTGGTCCGATTAAGAAAAAATATTTCAGTGTTATATAGATAGATGTGCAAATAAATGTCTTTGTGTTTGTGTTTGTCAATGTGAAACGTAAAATCTTCTGACATTACAGACCCGTGAAGATTGGAAATACGTAGCGATGGTGATCGACCGACTGCAGCTCTACATCTTCTTCATAGTGACCACGGCGGGCACCATCGGAATCCTAATGGACGCTCCTCATATATTTGAATACGTCGACCAAGATCGCATCATTGAAATTTACAGAGGAAAATGAATTCAACACTTACATGTTTCTTTTGAACCACAATATAAAGGAATTACTAAAATATACATAAACATGTACCTGTAATAAAAATATTTGTTACTTGTAAGTGGATTTGCATGTACCCACTTACAAACTCTAATACGAAAGATGCGGACAGGCGTCCGTGTAAGGTAATACTTGCACAGAGTTCGATTACAGTGTTATTAACTCTAACTTACGTAAACTAGCACTTACCTTTTAAAAGTAATTTAGTATTAAGCATCAGTATTTGTAATAATATTCCTATCGGGGATAACGTTTGTAGAGTAGGAATATGAGCATGTAACATGCATTACGAGGAGTAGCTAACACTAAATAAAAGATAGGATATTACAATGGCTGTGTTCGGTAATAAAAGCACGATATGTAATGTTTAATAACCTAATTGACATAAGTTTGTATTGTGACAACATTATACCTAATCTTAGAGTGAAATAAGATAGATTACTTTCTTTTATTTTCCTTTAATCCTTATTGCGAAATGAAGCAAGCTGAATTTCTTCATAGCTTAGCATAGTGATGAGCGATATACCTATGTGTTTATCGTCAATATTAGCAAACCGTTAAATAATTAACTTAGAGAAATGGCTTAACAGTGGAATCTTGTGTATAATGTAGTCAGAGGAAATTACGAGTATATGTTTATGTAGCGCCCTAATCAAACCTATATCATGACACTGAGTTCTGCAGTATCCTAATAACGTGTGAGTAGGTTCGCCCGATCATAGGAATTTTGTATTGGCACTTATTACCAAACAGTTACTCTACTAGCCATCCATAATATATATTAATCAAATTCATATACATATTACATTTGAATTAGGATTCTACAATATGTAGTGACCTATTTACGTGAGAACAAAATAATAATATTGTTTGCAAAAAAATATTCATACTTAAGTTATATTTTATGATGATTATACCTTACTACAATTCATTTCTTTATTTGTAAAATATGGTCTTATGTAATCACTGATAAATTATTACTTAAAGTGTTAAAGGTTAACTTTAAGAGTAAGTAGGTCAATGCAACTGTTGAAGCTTTATCAGTTTATTTGTCACGTTACCTTATTTGCATCGGTCTAGCTATATTTAGTTATTTTATAAGGTACTAATAAATAATAAAGCGAATTTATTCTAACAAACGAGTTTTATTTCAATACAGTTGAACAGAATCGTAACAACCGTCTATGACTCCGTCGAGAATATTCGAACTATTTTGTGTAGCAATATTTTGTTCTAAATATTTATACAAAAATTAGTGTAATTCTTTTATAACTACAGATTTGCTTCTGGTACCCGACCTGGCCCATAAACATTTGTATCTGCGTCCCGCCGAGCACTCGGTTGGAGCGCCTTGTTTTCATCGGGACTGGAAATCGACCGTCGCTGACGAACTACTTTCTTGTTTTTTATAAAAATCCGTTATTGATGAAATATAATTATCTCGTGTCATTCGCGCGACTATTTCAAGTGTACCTATCTTCTCCATTGCCTTAGGAATGTTTGAATATTACATTTCAGTTCAATAATAATACAGAGCAATTTTGGATCGACCTTCCTTGCCTCTCAAAAATAATCATTCGGTTTAATATTTAAGTTCAACATTTAAAATATTTTCAGTTTGACTGCAGTTCCTTGTCATAAGTATTAGGAGAGTGTATATATTATGTACATATCGGGCTAAGATGCGACTACATAACGGGTACAATGAAACAGCAATATTTAATTATTGTTCTATTTTATTGCAAAGTCAATAAAATAAATATACTTTGGCAACATAAAAGAAAACATAGCTTTCAAAAATATTATACAACGGTGCTCGCTGATATTACTTAGTTAAAATGCAATATCTGATTTCCATTTATATTTTAGTATTAGTGGCTTTGCTAGTGTTGAATTCTAAGAAGTCCTTGAGCAACGTGGTCCGCCTCTTCTCCGCGATGTCCATTTGGTTCTCCAGCTCGCCGCGGTCCGTCGTCTCCGCTCGTTCAACTTTCCACGACAGGTTCTCAATCTCTGCCTCCAATTGCGCCTACAACAAGTTATTCGATGTTAAACGAATTGTTTTTTAGTTGGAGACAATGAAAACGAGCAAAAAGATAAAGGCACTTCTGACGGAGCTTCAAGCTCACAAAGACATTTATTTGTACAAATATGGGTACATTATTAAGTTATTGGTCCAAGCCATATTTTGCCTTTCACCGCGTACAAATTTGAGAAATATACCTACATGTAAATATTTATTTTTACATAATTATTATTATAAAATTAACTTATATTACAATGTTATTGTTGCTATTATCCACAACTAAACAGCAGACCAAAGCCCTGATAATTTTGTGCCATCAGTAACAAAACTTACGAACTGTATACTGACATATATTGCCTTAAATTTAACAAAGTAAACACTTTATCGAGTGGCAGTTTAAAAGAAACTATAATATAAAATGTAGCTTTAATTTATGCGAATCATCAAAATACCTGCTGATATTCAAACAGTTCCTTCCTCGGGCCCACCTCCAAGTAATAGGCATATGGGTAGGTGTACTGGAGCGTGTACCGGCAGCGCTTCAGCAGCCGCGCGGCGTCCCACAGGTACTGCCAGTCTATCCAAGTACCTTCACCCGCCATCACCTACCATATTAATCAACAGTTTGAAGTTAACTCTTAGCTCAATAAAAGCAAAAGCATTATTTTTATATTAATAAAGATCTGATTTGCATCCATAGATAATCATATGCTTTATTGTGTGTATAGAGCATGATTTATTTACAATTTTTTCACATTTACTTTATATTCCAAATAAATTGCATCACATAACATTTTACGGGATTTAACGTAAGTTAAAGAAAATTTGTGAGATGTGCCATTTACACGTAAAACGCAATTCAAAAGATGTACTCTCTCACTCTTGTAAGAGCATTATAAATTAATATACTCGCCTTCTGATTGATGCGGCTTTTTTGATTAGCGAGAGTCTGTTCCTCCAACTTCAGAGATCGAGCGTGATTTTCCCACCTTTCGTAGTAATGAAGATATTTTTTTAAAGCTTCTCGGGCCTGAAATTTCAAAAAATATATTTGTCTCTCTGCCTCCATAAATCAATAAGTTAATAAAATATATAAACATTTAAAAATAAATTAACATTTATTTGAACATATCATATAATTCCTTATAATATACCTGAGCATGCTGACTATCATTAGCCAGGTTGGGATCCTCCTTATAGCGACTGCACTCATAGTATTCCGAGCCGTGACATCGCCAGTCACCCAGACACACCCAACAAAAGTCATGGCGGCATGCACCACACTGCATATGATTGCAACCACCATTTTTTTCTATACAGATCTGACATTTCGGACAATCCTAGAATGTGAAAACATAGCCATTGTTAATGAAAATCATAAAACGCATGCAAGCCTTATAATAAGCCCCAATGTGGTAATTATGGTAATTGCCAGGGCCCTATCCAGTGTATGAGAGATGGCAACAAATAACTTAAAAAAACATCCTTACAGGGAGAGAGAAAGAAGGTGAGAGAGAGAGAGAGAGAGAGAAAATCAAAACTCATTCAAACATCTGATTGCAAGTGATTACTAATGAATATTGACATCTATTCTGAACCTCAAACAGAGTCAAGTACCGTTTCTGTATAATTAGTGTTGGTTGTATGTCAAGTCTTGTAACTCAATAATAGTTTCTTTTCATGTAACTTTACATATTCATCAGTGAAATGGAAATATTGCTGCTTAAGAGTATACATCAGTACTGTATATATCGACGGTGGAAAGGCAAAAGTTACTAAGCGCCATATTGCTAATTTTACAACAGAGCCGTTTATACATTTAT
>DWQT01002447.1:0-14133 GCA_018244895.1 Myscelus amystis hages | reverse complement strand
CTTTCAAACTTAGCGACGGCCGATGACTTGAACCGTGAGTTACTCGCCAAACGAATGTTTATTATTCTATACCTACACTATTCTATAACATTGAAAATATGCAAGACGTTCTTGCCAAAACAGTTCTCGTTTTCATTTAATTCAAGCACATTTTTCGTGAAAATAAAAAAAAAAATAAAATACGCCGCCTGACATTTAATCGGTGACGGAAACGTGCTGCAACTTTTGTGACGTCACGCAAGTAAACAAGACCGACTCGTGGTTCGCGTTCTACTGGTTGCATTATTTACTTATCTGAAGGTCGTCTGCTATTTACATTTGTATACAAAAAGCTTAGTTGAGCGCTATATAGTCCATTACAGTGTGGTAGCGCAGTTCGTACATTTTATGCGAGTTGATAAAAATAGCAAACCCAGAGAGATTCATTTTTGGATGTCCTATTCGTTAAAAACGACACAGATAGTCTATACTCGTATTAAGGAACGCAAAATGAAACAGCAGTAAAACAGCAGTGTAAGATATCTTTTCAAAATGTATGAGTATTTCTATTGATCCAATCCAGTGGTTTCCTTCGTGTTAAAAATATACGTATTTATTTGGTGTTTGAATTATTACCTTACATTAGTGATGTAAATATAATTGTCTATGTTTTAACTGTCTATGTTTCGTCGTAATGAATATAAAATAGATTAACCATTTTGTTTGCAAGGAACACATGGTTTCAATATTTACCAATTATAAACAAAACATACGAGTACGTACTAAATTTCTACTTTGGGAGTAATCACCTGAATCAACGAAAATATTTATGTGGGTTATGTAATTGAATTGGATTTCTCAATTACATGTTTTTTTTATAAGTAATAATTATATACCTATATGTAATTTGTAAGGCGATGTAATAATTGTAATTCGTAATATTGCAAAAGGTAACACACGAAGATCTTCTGAGGTCAAAGACGGATGCACCAATTAAACACGAATCGTGAGAACGCCGTGAGAACTAACAATTAAGTAAAATGAGAGCCATTTGCCACGGCAAATGAATTGTAATTGGATTAATTGAGTGATTTACATAATCCACGAGTATTTGTTTAATTGCACCCTTCGAAAATCGAAAGTCCACGATGTGATAATATATGTACCTACCAGATACATATTTAGGTTTGTCACGGTAACGTGATCCGTTTTATACGGTAAATATTTTCATTGTTGTTAATTCTTTAAAAATACCTTCGATATCTATCTATAAACAATACCAACAATAGTAATTCCGCTTGAAACGTCAATATCAAGTCTGCATTCCATTATGACAAGGAAACATTCTCTGCTAGTGAATAATATCTTAATATAACACTTAGTAACTACTATTTACCTAAGTAAGGAATGTATTAGTGATTCAGGTTTTTGTCCAGTTGATCAATTTGTGTATTTTTATGAGAAGAGAGCAGCAAAGCAAACGAACAGGCAGCAGTGACAGTTGTAGCCTGCGCCCATAGAGTTTTGTAATGAGCCTTTAATAGAATCGTAGGAATACAGTCGTGACTGCATTGCTTCGGTTAGTTAGTTATGTGTTAATAGGACTATTACTTGGTTAGTTATTCCTTGGAGACACGACTGCGTGCTTAAGATTTAGAATTTGGATAATTTCAGGCATGTGTCAACGTGGCGTTACTAATTATTAAATTATATTACTTATATGTCTCACCAGATACATTTTAGCAGATGTATCAATCAGAGTAGAAAAAAGAAACACGACTGTCAATTAGCAGCGCGCAACATACAAATATACATTCTTGCATTCTCTAACTTTCACGTAAATCAACAAACAGGCTCCGATGGAGTATTTTATTTAGACATCATTTTAGTAATACATCGCACTTTCATCATGTAATACGGTAACGTCTTCACTTTCAGATCTGAAATTTTGAAAACTGTCAATAAGCCAACGAACGTTATATTTATTATTAATAATGGGAAGCAACAGGAATATTATATGTTGTTAAATGTGTACACTAGGTGTTAAGCACGTTATTTAACCTGCTACTCGTAAGCTTATGTTCAGTACTAGACTGATTTTGAAAGATGATGTTTTAATATGAAATAGCGAGTGATCGTAGTGTTGATTAACCATAACAAAAATCATCACCGACAGTAAACAAAGAATATAACATTTCATACAAGCCTCAAAGCCTTTAATGAATAAGACAAGGGCGCAATCAGTAAACAAAGCACTTATCTATCTTTACACTCAATTAATCGATTACATATCCATTCATTACGAAACTGTAGTTTGTTAATTGTTATGTAAGATATTTTGACCGTTATTGAATTCGATTCAACTAAAGGAGCGCGAAGGTTACGTTTCATATTAAGAGGTGACAGTTATTACACAATCGCAACAGAAATTACAAATGTTCAATTCAAAATATTTGTGACAATGATTTCCTCTATGCGAAACGTAACGACTATTTCCTGCAAATTATTTAATTCTTGTAATCTACGTCAAATCAATGTAAGTTTAAATCGTTTGTTACTTAATTTGAACTTGGATATTCTGCAATGATTATCATGTTCAATGTATCTAAGTACAATTAGTCCAGACCATAAATAATCACGCGTAATTGTTCTTCGTCTTGTTGTGAATCAATGAAGTGAATAACATTTATTGAGCTATTTTCATTATTTAACGTGTAAGTGTAAGTGTAAAAAAAAAGATTTAAACAATCAAGCGCTTATCTCGTAAACGTGGTAGCACAGAAAAATACGTGTGCCACAAGTTAATGAATGCAGCGGCTTACATTTGTAATTAAAGTAAGATAAGCAATTTACATTTAATGCATTATTGTTAAGGAGAAATTTGTTCTTTTTTTGTCATATCACGGTCATGAAATAAAACAAAACTCCGTGACAAAAAAGTCATAGCGTGATTTGAGGTATTTATAAAATTATTTATGTATTAAGCTAATGAAATTTGGGAGTATGGAAGTCTTTAGTGAGATTCTGAGTTGAGTGTCAAATAATGACAGAGCCAACTAAAACAATCTATTCTTCGAGTTATAATTAATTTTTTTATTGTAGCTTATAATTTTTCTGTCATAATATTCAAATATTCATATTTTTTGAACATAATTGATAAAAAACAAAACATACAAGACATCATTCGCTCGAACCACATGACAGATTCGATATTGAATAACATCGAATCTCCAATTTCACACTGAGTCTAAATGTCGAAAAATTTGCCGGCATGGTGCCGAATGTTTATATTATAATAGCAGTTAATTTGTAATTTGGACAAATATAATACTCTAGCGAAGGATATCGCCGGAATCTTATCACCGAAGCCCTACAGCTGAAAGCGTGACCACACTGGAGCGGTAAATTGTAAAGTCAATAATAACATATTACTCCTCAGCAAATATATTACAAGGGAACCGCGTAACAGAATCATAGAGTAAATTATTGTTATACCATCACGGTTGCTAACGGGATAGACAGAGAGATCTCTGTCCTTACAGACCTCAAGTGCTTCTTTTACATTTATCGCTCTTTCATAGATGCATGCCGGTTTAAAAAGCGCTGTTGTCGCTTAAAGCGAGTTCCAGCAGACACATTTATTTATTATCTTCCTGTGTCAATGTTTGCTTGTTTCACACAATATTTCAAAACCACCACGTATTTGTAAATGACTTCTGACATTCAAATGATATTTCTAGCAACAAAATGGTTTATTTTGATTGAAAATATCACCTACAATGTCACACCTCAGCGGAAATTAGCATGAAAAATGTAAAAAAGATGAAATAAATGCAAATTCAACCAATATTTCTCTAACGATTAATAAGTCCGACAGCCTTAAGAACGCTAAAATATTACTGCAATAATTGGAAGCCAGTTGTTGTGGCCTATCTCCTTTGCCTTTATTTTTTTTGATAAAAAATAAAAGACTGCCAATCAAAACGAAATGGACAATACAATTATTCTATCCTACTTACCCACTAAGATATATAAGAGAAGATGATTTCTGTATTTTTTCCATCTCGAATTCTAAAAGGCATCATGATTTTCTTAATTTACATTGTGTTAAAGTAACCGATATATTACTATGACACTTCTATAGGATTGCAATGTCATACCAATATACCTATAGCTACCTATAATACTATAATAATACGTATAACTTTATTTTCCAAGAAGAGGAATTTCATTATACCGTCCCGGAAAGATAAATTTAGTATTTATATCTTTCGGACCTTAAAAATCTATCTAACAGGGACCTTTGAGAGACAGAAATATGTGAGTTAGATGTATGTAGATACCCAATGCTCATATAACTAACAAAAAAGTGTTTTAAAAACACAAGACTATAGAAAAGGGGTTGACAATATATGTACATACATAAAAGCGGGAAGCTCATTTCTAATTCGTATTAGACCTTGAACTTGCTTTGATAAAAAGTTTAGGCGTGTAGGCGTAGTACAACTGTCACTGGTAGATTGTTAAAACGAGCAGGTAGGTAGGCAGTAGGCACCTCAAGGTATTCACGCAGCATTCCATAGAGGAAAGAATAGAACATAATATGCATATGTCGTAAAAATTGATATGGTAGATTTTGTAAGTTGAATACGGGAAACAGTAGACGTACATTACACAGCAGATTGAAGATTCGTTACAAGTTATAAATTACTTAATCGACTTCGACATCAGCGTGCCGCGGGTAAATGGTAAACGACCAGTGATCTAACATCTGCTAAAATGTTAATTAATCGCCAATAGCTTTAGAAAACATGAATCAGTGTAAACAAGCACCGTTCGCGATTCGTATCTCAAGACGGTACGCTATTAGTAAGGTCACTAACCTGATGTGGTCCAGCATTCGGGACACTCCTGGCAGAGCGTCGACCAATCGAACGAGAGGTCCTGGAAGCTAGCCATGGCGCTGGCCGTGATCCACGTACAATATGAGTTAACACAGTAACATACTATCATACAACTATTCAGGTTATCGTTAGCACGAGCACTTTATTTGCACTAAGATGCAGTTCTTAATAGTCGGTCAGGGGTCCCTCGTGTGATTGGCCACGATGATGGAACCGCGCGGTGTTGCGTGCACGATATGTGTTAAATCATATGTTGTCACAGGCGCCGCAGGTGTGGAAACGAGTTTGCGGCGATCGCTTCCCGCGTTCCGGTCGTTCGCCCGTACACATGTGCACGCGCACGCACATTAGTGGCCGGCGGAACACTGCGCCGCGGCCGCGCGGCGTCCGGCGCTCGGCGCTCGGCGCTCGCGGCTCGCTCGAGATGTGTCTCTCGGAACCTGTTCTCTGGATTTCGAGCTAGGAGCGTCCACTCGCCGAGATCGGTCTTTCGATTTCAATGAACCGTTAACGTTCTTTCTTGCCGGTTGTGTCCTATCATCACGACGTCGCGTAATTGAGCCGCATTTACGATCCGTTTCGCCCGTGAGCGCGCGTTTCCCATTGTCGAGCTGGACATTGTGCTTCGAATCTTTCAAAGTGCATAATGGCGAATTAACGTCCCACATAAATTAACGATCGGACGAAGCCTTAGAAAATTTCGAACATTTACCTTGGAAACGAATTCGAGGCACGTACAGGTACGCAAACCGGCCGTTAAAACTGGCCGTCCTTTGCGAGCCCACGCGCTGCTCGGTTGCGAACCGCGGACTATTCAAAGCTTTAACGACTGCGGTGTTTGGATTTTATTACCTACATCTAGCATTTCCCGTCGATATTAAACCGTGAAGTTTTAGGCGGACTCATAGAAATTTACAATTTCTCAAAATTATATTACTGTAAAGCCAAATGGACTTTCTAGGTCACGAAAATGGACATTAGGTAGAAAAACTCTACCTATTCATGATCAGCGTAGCTCTAATTGTGTTTCAATTAGGAGTGACCACAAAATTGAGATCTCGTATAAGCTACAATATTTTTATGGTAAACATCACTAAACATCACAGTTTTTACTATAAAGTTTTGAGATAAGCAAATACTTTAATAAAACATTTCTCATGTTAATCGTGCGGCAAATTTTAAAACAAAAAATAAATGATATACCTACTTAGATACATAATTAATTTTCAACAGCTACGATTCTGGCAAACTTCTTTCCTTTGCATCGGGGTTCGCGCAAATGCTTGACTATGAGAGGAACTCTTGTACCATTATCATAAGACCCATTAAAGATAAACCTAAAATTATACAGAAATCATTAACAGGACCGGATTTGTACATTATTATTGGATTATTTAAGAATATTGATAAATTACCTTATGTGATGGACAACGCCTCTGAAGACGTCTTCATTTAGGTCACACTTGTTATAAGTTTACGATAAAATTCCTAATGCTGTAGAAAGAATATCGTTTATAGCGTAATATTACACGCTCTAAATAGTTTTAGAAATTAAATGCGCTATGTTTAATGAGTTGCACGGATGCATATTTTCGAATTTAAGCTCACAAATTAATTACATAGAAAATCATTCGTGATTCGTCGGATGTTTCATTAATGATTCTATTCTTAATTAAGCCTTCATTTCCATTACGATCATTATCTATTCATTGTCCATTTAGATGACGGTGACTTTAGTGAAAACCCCTATAGAAACTATAAAATTCATTTATAATTACAATGCGTCTTGTATGTAAATGCTTACTCAATTTTATTTCGCATAAATGTAGCATTAATTGCAGAATGGTCGGTTCACGGAGTTGCCAAAGCAGAAAGCGGTAAGAGCGAGTAATTCATAAAATTATTAATTTTAAAGCCTCAACTACACTTACCTGTCGCTCATTTGTATGTGCGTGATGGTTTTAGGTGTATTTTCAAATGCGTTATCTAGATATGTTAATTTAAATGATCATCATTTTCAATACATTAACAACTTAAAATTGAAACTCTCAAAGTTGACTGTCACTTTATACATTTCATGCATATCGTTAATATTCGTAACTTTCCTAAATGAGTAAATATATCATGGGTAGGTACATGATGGATAATTAGGTGCTGAAATAATTCTATACACGACTATCTCATTCCAGTTAGCCAAATTATTGCCTGTTTTGATATTTGATGTTCCGAGATTACCCTGCGGATACACAGTCAGAAAATTCTAATGATAGGTATATGTATGTGATATTTATGTATAATATAATGATAGTAATAGGATTTTTCTCCTTTCTTATGCATAGAAGTAAAGTGGTAATTGATAAATGTTAAAACTGGTTAACCTACTATTGTTTAATGTACCGATGAGAGCAAAGACTTACGAGTCTTAACCGCGTTTGATACGCTCAGTTGGCTTGGTGAAAAATATGCGCATTACTTTTCTAAACCACCATACATATTCTCATAGAATATGCTCACTATATATATACGTTTTTACTTCGCTATGTAATTTCCGTCAATTAAAATTCAATGATTTTGTTAGCTAATTGTTACCCTGCAATTCAAAAATCTGTACAATTATCTGTATAATTCCTATGCAATCTTTCATCTCTTAGGATATACACAAGTATTTTATGTGACAAGTGATAATTGAGTTTAATTTAACACCATGACAAATTTCAACCTTTCACGCTTTCATAAAATTAGTGTCGTAGTATACCAAGACTTTTTCAAAAGCTGACGACGGGCATATTCAATGCAATATATGTAGGTACATATATGCGCGCAGATCCAACGTTTAAACCCTACTAATGACGTTATTATTCATGGATGCTTTAGTTAATGTGTCTAACTACCATACAAATTACCTTTTATTACCTGTAACATCGGTGCATGCTGGTACCTGACTAATTTATTACGTTATATACCGTTATGTTTATGTATCGCTTTAGTTTAGGTCAAGGACGACGTGGTACGTTGAATCCGAGAAAGTCATTCATTGTTTTCATCCAACGTACGTCAAGGTGATCTGGTTATCGAAAATTTTATTTGTAGGTGCGACATATACTTACGTACCTAGAAGAATGCGTCAAGCGGATCTCACTGAAACAAAAAGACATTCCGATTCTGATATTAACGTGTGGATCTCAGTCGAGTTTGTATTTTAGACTTGTAGACTTTGAGTACTTGAGGAGTGTGTGAAAAGCATATTATATGCTCATTGACTGCCACTGCAGTTGCCAAAACGCTACACTACTGAACACATGTTTCCCTTCAAAACATTTTCGTCTATTTACGTTTTATATACCTATTTTATCTGTAAGTACTCGAAAATTGTTATCTGAAAATTATGGCTATATAGTCATAATACCGCCATTTGTACCAAAATGTATGTGTTTAGCATATTTATTGTTTATATACCAACATAAGCATTTATATCAAACTGGAAAGTATCCGGTCGTCTATGAAACGAAATTACTTGTAATTCCAACTATTTAGTAGCTATGTTCGATATTCGCACCACGCATCTAACCCACTGAGCTACTCGTAAGTTTCGAATCCTTTCCACATTGACGATTTTTATTCACGTAGGTACTTGTTTACACCAAACACCAGTAGAATATTACCACAAATATTTCCCATAAAATAAATTCATACCCTTAAGAATGCAGGATTTAGTTCATATGAGCTATATTGAATGAGCAAATAATATGTCGATGAGAGTAATATTTTTGCGATCGTGTTAAGTCGTCAATACTGTTGCTGTCTTAGGTTACTTTCAACATAAATTATCTTATCATTAAGGTCGCCACGTTTACTGGATTCCATTATTTTTATAATATTCCGGAATATTTTTAAGTATGTATATTTCATATTTTTGTAACTACATAACGTTCGCGAAGTCATACTGAAAATACATCTAAAGAGAGAGTTCTCTTAATTTGCATTAACGTGACGTACGTATAACAAAAAACATTTTACATATAATATTTTAAACACAATTCGGAAAAGTTGCATAATTTTTCTTCTACTGTCAGTTAAGTAAACAGTGATTTAGTCGGGGACTCGGTAACTAGTACTTAGATAAATTAGAGCGACATAGCCTTATAATAGTTGTCGCATCTATTAACGTTGCTCGACCTTTAGCTAGGCCATTGGGGGCACAGCTAAGGCGTTTAAGCGTTAGATTGTAGAAACTTGGGTTCGACAAGCACACCAACAATGATTGAGACCTTGATATCGTCGCCATTTTGTTTTCCTTAAAAGATTCTCATCTGAACTTTGTCATTACCTTTTATAGCTAGGTATATCATATCATGAACACGAAAAAGGAATGATCGCTCTATTGAGGCATCACCGAACATTTAAGACATGCGGACTTTGTGTCAAAAAAGCCACGGCTAATTCACGCAACTGTGATCAGTTTGAAATAGAATTGTCTCAATACTTCCAACCGCTTCTGGGATTTTTTTACGAGCGTTTCTGTGCTTTAGTAGTTACGATAAACAGTCGATCCCGGTATTACTGTAGTTTGCCCACTAACCCGTGATCTTGGCAAATGCGCACTTTAGAATGCTCTAAGGCTGGCAACACTGGTTTATTTTTGGGGAAAGAACCGTACCTACTATTAAGTCGTAGACTTGAAGCCAATTATGTGCAGGTATTAATACAACTGGCCTTTATTAGGTGTTGTTGTAAAACTCCTCTATTAGTAGGTACCTATATTTGTGCTGCAACATGTACTATATCTAATTTTAGAAAAATTCTTTTTTGGGAGCATCGGACGAGAACAGACGACTTATGACGTCGGATGTTACCAAAGCGAAGACAGATTTACACCACCACCATTCCTAAAGTGAATTTTAAAATAAAACCAAAATTAATGTTGTTATTGTAACGTTTATTTATGACACACATTAATATTGTTTCAGTACCTGGGCAAAATAAAACTTATGTACTTTTTATATTTTTATTTCAGAACCTTTGTAGGTACATGAACGATTACTCGCAACATGTCGCCTGTAACCGTATTCACGCATATGGGCCACAAACATTGATTTAGTATGAAGTTGAGTCGTAAGAAAATGTATACATCTAAGACATCACGTAGTCTTCTTGCCAACGGACAGAAAACCAGACGTATTTGAGAAATATTTGGCGCTCTCTTCGTTCAGTCGCGTTTCGGCAGCTTGCGGATTCACTATTTCCAAACCCTGAAACAAATCAGAATATACAATAACCGTCACATGAATATGTTACTATTGGACATATACATTCGATGACGGCAAGAAAACGTTATCATTCGGGCATCGATACAAGAAATTGCAAAGCGTGACGCAATACTAAAATCGAATATCGAATAGGCTCTTTGCTATGCGATCAACAACTTTTACTTCTAACAGTTGTGTGTTACCAACAGAGATTTCCGGCCTGTAACGGCTCGACTGAGATTTGTATCGTTCGCCGTTGCGTGCAAAAATGGATTTAGCGAAAGCTTACTTCACCAGCCTCCGACTCTTATCTCGATATCGAAAATCGTTTATTCTAATCGCGGCAACACCTCGCACCGTTGAGACGCATACTCGTACACGTCGGGCGACATTCCTACTCGACGGAGATACCATCGTATCGGGGCTGTGTGACAGATCGGCGGCGTCGAACCTGTCATTGCACGTTATTACCATTTAAATCGGCCGTGATTACAGGACGCAGTCGTGCCGCCGTAGGTGCCACTAGTGTTATATCCACCGTCCGATCCGGTCGAACGTTTATACGTGGCAATGGAGGGCGGTGAAAAATTATGTATCTTTCCAAGGAATCACGGTATGGAAACGGTTGTATAGAAAAGAAGGAAGAGGTACAATTACTACATTTGAAAACAATACATCGATTTTTTTAAATACAAACGTATTAACCTAAAAAAAGGCAGACGGACTATCTGATGGTAAGTGGTTACGGTTGCCTATATATTTATGTAGATACGTTAAAAATTCAAATTCAAATTATGAAAAGACCAATTCGACTGATAGCCTAGTGTTTGGTACAAATCAAATATTTCTGCAGGCATTCGTCTAAGTTTGGACACTATTTAATCATTAATTTCTCGCTCTATAACCCACATTAATATACATAGTTCGCATGCCCCAAAGTAAACTCATCTAATATCTATCTCACGATGTATATATATGGAGAGTTTCGATAAATCTATCCAACAAAATGAGGTAAGTTATGTCAGATATAATTCATCACTTCGTTTTTGGTTCGGCCTTTGTCGTACCGTGAGACGGATGGTGCGTAAGTCGCTCAAGGCGATACCAAGTAATGACTACTCGTAATAATCTATCGTAATTCGCGTTTGTCACGTGCGAAATTCTTTACCCATTGAATTATTACATGTTATTACACATTGCGATGCGAAATATTGATGACGTCACAAAATAATCAATTCCCATTCGACTGTTACATTCGGTGCTGCGTACGAGATCTTAAACTGCTCTGCATCATAAGTGTTCGGAAAGTAATTTTAAACGGTTCCTTTATAATATACTGACAATAATTAATCATAGCCGAGTGACGTTTTCAGAGCACATAATAATCCCAGTTTCAAAACACGTGACCATGCAATTAAGTGATGTAATTCTATTTGAATTTTTGCGGTTGAATCGAGACACCGCGGTAAACGATTGCCACATGGATATGCAATGTGGTGTTCACAATGGGCAATATAACTATGAAACGATCGCTTGTTACATGAAACAAGAGTGAAAAATTCAGCATAATTAGTATCTGCGCCAACTTGTTAGACCCACGTTTATATTATGTCATAATAAAGATAGAACAGTAATGGCTGGGAGCCTCGTAAATTATTCCCTCTCACATTATTTTTCATTTAATAATATTTAGAAAACGCTTACATAGTTTATATAAATGTGGCTCGCAACCCCTTACGTAATACATAAGTGAAGTGGAAAGCCAAGTGAGGAGTATCTCTATTCTAAAATTACGAATGTATCCTAACTCTGGACTATGTAGAGAATTTACCTGACATTCGCCGGTTAATAGCTGTATATCATTAGTCTGATTGATACGGAGCTGGAAATGATCGAAACTTCCAATTTCGTCTGGGAGACCTGTTCTTCCTAATGACAAGTTGACACGACGAACGAAACGGTAAGACAATTAAACATCGTGCAAATCAGAATATACAGCGTAATAAATTCATTTCAAATTGATAGGTAGAGTATCGTTTACTAGCTCGTGATCCGGTCCAAACAGTATATATATTGTGCTATATACCTACAAGTATGTATTGATCGCATTGTTAGAAGGAGAATTAGAAACTCCCTTTCTCACTAAACGCAGCGACGGCCGACGTCCAACACATTTCTATAATGTCAATATCGTTTTAAGTTATAGCAAAAGGGCGGAGCCATTACCCTAGCACAAATACCACCGGCGAAATGTAAACGTCGGGTGAAAGTACTAACCAGATCGTCTGAAATACCATTAGGCCATTCGCCCGCTCGCTCGCCTGCCTACATGCGAAACTTGTAAATGAACACACTATTATGTGCCAGCAATAAACGTGAATGGCTTTAAAATCGCATAGAGGCCAAGGGTCCACTTTCTTCGCCGGCACATCTATGCATATGCAAATTTGTCCGGTGATGGATATTAAGATGGGACCGAGTGTGCGCTTGCGCAGGTTTTATCCTGCGTTAGATGCGCTGGCGGCGCACTTTGCGCTGCCGTTAAATATGTACTTACATTTAAATATTGATTTTTAAAGAGTCGAAAACACTCACTAATATGCAATTAAAGGATTAAGAGGAGTATGAATTTTGTTAGCGAATAATTCAAGTTGTATTACGACAAAATTTGATGTAATTACGCTTTATATTTCCGACTCATAACGAAGTGCAATTAATGACGCGAGGCGATAATAATATGAGATTGATTATTATATGCACTATTTCTAACCGACCATTTGACAGCAGCCCGCCTGCACATCCACGCACGCATCTTTGCAACCGTTAATATAAAAGTGGAATTTCCTGTCTCAACGACCGCTTCCTGAATCATAATACCGTGTAAAACTAGTAAAACTAGCAACTAGTAAGTTTCATCTAATAAGGCAAGGCTTAGACGGTATCGGCATTCTAGAATAATTAGAAAATAACCATGAGATTGATTAGAAGCGTCGTTATGATTATATTAAATTAGCGAAACGTAATTTCATACGTAACAGTAAGAGGCGAGTTGATAAATACTAACATTTAATTTCTTGATTATAATATATTGGAAGTGTCCAATAAATTTATACAGTCTTATACTTGGTGTTATTAAGCACAAACGTTTCGGATTTACGTTAAAGTCGAACAACATTTTCCACGACGATCCGCCAGATAAGCGAGGCCTCGTCATTACGAGGCATAACATTATCCGGAGGCACGCTAATATCCGTACACGGGCCCGCTATCGGCGGCCGGATGACCGCGGATGAAAACAAGAAAATTGCAGTTAAACGCTGCATTGTCTGCGCGCGCATATTGTACCGCCACTGCACCTTGGTCACTTACAAAGATACTATATGTTTGAGGAAACTTGAGTTCATTATACTTAATAATATAAAGCTGAAAAGTTTATTTGTTGGTTTCAACGCGCTAATCTCAACAAAATATTGGTCCAATTTGAAAACTTATTTCAGTGTTAGATAGCTTATTTATCGAGGAAGGCTATATAACATAACGCTAAGATGAATAGCAGAGGAGCAGCAATAAAAAATATTGCGACAACGGCAAAATCATTTAAAAGGCAAGGCAACGTCTGCGGGGACACTTAGTAACATAATAATATTCTAGCACCTACATAATCTGCATATGTAAGTGCTATTAGTCAAGCATTAGTAAAACTTTATTTATGAATTGATGTTTAATAGACCTACTGGACGTCTTCACCTCGTGTTAGGATAAAAAAACTTATATAATAGAAGTTGAGTGACTGAAGTGACAGGTGGTAATGAATAATTAACATATTTTTTTCTATAAAATGCATCAGCGTACTGCGTTCTTTATTTTCACTTCATCCTTCCATATAATTATCTTAACAGCAATTCTCACCTTGTCACTACATAGTATAAAACAAAATCGCTTTCTCTGTCCCTATGTCCCTTTGTATGCTTAAATCTTTAAAACTACGCAACGGATTTTGATGC
>DWQT01002446.1:0-14136 GCA_018244895.1 Myscelus amystis hages | reverse complement strand
ACGGTGGTGCCGCCGGAGTCGAACCACAGAGGGTTCTACCACCTTTAAACCACCTTTCATTCCAAAAAGGTACGCATTACAAAGCTACGAAAAAACGGAAAATTGTCATTAATTTACCTTTTTGTTTTGACTATTGATTACGCTTTATTAAAGACTAAGTAAAAAAGAGTTTTTTTTGGATCGAATGACTATTCATTCGATCCAAATTTGATTGTCTATTACGTATTGAGATATTATACAGTCACCTTTATCCGAAAAAAAATCTTTATATATTTTTATTAATATAAACTCAACTCATAAAAATCAATTTTGTATTTTTCATTCTCTAAAGTTTAATTTTACTATTTTGGCTTATTTTAGTTTTAAATCTTTTTATTTATTTCAATTCCTCTTATACCTTCGTTTTTTTTATGGGATTTTCCAATACTTCTAATTAAAACACTAAGAATTAACTCTGCTTACGAGGCCCTGTTAGTTTAATTAATAATGTAGCGTAATTATCAGACACTTACAACCTTTGCAGGTTGCATTTGCGAATGTGCAATTTAGTACCAATTGATACGTACCTATATATAACAAGAAACAAAGCGTAAAGATCTGTCGGTCTCAATTCAATATATATTTCTTTTTTTCCAAGTGAGTAAATACCAATCATACAAAAATATTAAATGAGTAATTTAATTTATTTTTCATATTTGAAAAAGGTTACAAATGCAAGAAAAAGTAAATCTTTTTGTGAACTAAATAGTTTAATGATCCTATTTGCAAAGTAGTTATTTAACGAATGCTAATCTGCACGTGCGAAACGAGGCACAATTAAGTCGACGAAGGTGCCCATCAGATAGCTTCGGCGGCTTCAGTGGAAACAATTTCAGAACGCTATCAAGATCGCCCGCCCGCCCTCGCGGCGGCACATGTGAGATTGCCAACCCTATGGCTATGCGTACTCAGGTATGGGATTAAACTTTGCAATAATTATGAGTGTTTAATTATGATGTACAATATAAGATTATAATGTATAATAATAGGATTAAAAGCGTATTATTACGTTGAAGTAACGCTGACATTTTTTGCTAGGTAGCGAGGAGAGAAATATTTTAATGATCACAAAAAGACATAAAGCGGCATAAAATGTATGACTGACTATTTTTCATCTTGTTATTTGATTCATTGATTTTAGATCGCGCTTTGGACGTCACATATCCGGTAAGATAGTTTTCGTATTGTTACCTATATATGCCGAATAAAATTAAGTTCACATTATACATATGATTGCGGGTATAATAGTATTTTTTAAGAATCACAATAATCACGCAACATTTCTACGTTGATTATTTAGTTCTGGTTTGTAGCAACCCTGCGGATTGGCTGTGTTTACACGCTCTGTGAATTCGTAAACTGAATCCGAATGTAGAACGATTTAATCTTTGACTGTAACAATGTTATTATAATTTTAATGTAATTCAATAAAAAGATACGATACAAAAGGGAGATTTTAAATTATGTATTTTAATTATGATTATTATTTGTTGGAAGTACAGCATATGTAAAATGAAATTAATTACCGACTAACAAATCATGTTATTCTCTTCAATATTTATTTGAAAAGTAATTGCAACACAAAAATATACCTACGTTTCGTCAAATGTTGCAAGATGTTTTCTTATATTTTTCATTAATTAATTTTTATTACATGTAAGTCTTTTAAATGTTTTTATATGACCTAGTATGTGTTTTTCATTATTTTATATTATATGTCATTTTTAGTATATTAGGTTTAAACAGTTTTCCATTTTATTAAAACCACTAAAAACTTTATTCGTTAAAATATTTCAGTTAAAGCAGGCCGGCATTTAAATTTTTTCTATGCCAAGAAAAAATTCTTATTTTACTTAAGTTTAAAAATATAATGGAAACTTACTAACTAAAATAACATTAAGTCATTAATAGCAAAATATTACTGACAAAGAAGACAACATTCAAAAAAGCATGATGAAAAACTATGTTTTTTATTGTCTAGTACCATGAACGAAAGAGAAATGGTAATTTGATGAATTTAAAAGGCAATTATTATATGTCATCATCTAAATATACGAACAATTATCGTTGTGTGTTATTTAATTGAGTACACGGTTGGGGCCGCGTGTATGTTTGTAGAGCGAAGGTTAACGCGTTTAACGTCGCTATTACGTATTCCAACTCCGACTAACGTCGCGGTTATTTGCCGACTCGCGATTCAATAGAAGTGATTCAATTATCGCAGATTAACCAGCGAGGAATAATCAAGCCCTCCGACTAATCAAACACATAAATATGTAATTCCTATTCGCCCAATTACATCATACATAACTAAATAAAATCACACCATTCATTATCAATAATATACTTGAAAGCATTTCGTGAAATGGTTTTACGAGCGTGGGATTTGTGCGTAAACGATTTTTTTTTTATTATCTCTTGACACTTCTTGAACGTTTCACCGGCGAGCACTGCTGAAAAAACTTCGGCAATAACGTTTAAAACCGTAAAAAAAAGGACTAACAACGAAAACACGCTTTTATCGCGTTCACGAACAACTATTCGTAAGAATAGTTGAGAAAAAAACGGCTAAAGACAAACATTTGTAAGAACTCACCAAACGGGCCGAACTAGGGCCGACATCGTTGTTAAATCGAGGGGCGATCCCTCATCACGCACAAAAGTTTTTATATTTACGCACGTTCTCACTGTAATCGTAAGAAGGGATTTTTTTTCACTGCACAATAAAAACGGAACTAGAGCGAAAATTTTTATGATAGCATAATTTAGTTTGTTGCACGGTGTAAATCGCGGCTCCGCGTAGCGCGTCTACGGGGCTACGGCGGAAAAGTTTTGTCCGCGGGGCGATGCGGGCGGCGGGAGTCGGAAGAGCGAGCTCCGCGGCGCGGGCTATCGCGGGGCGCGATTCGCGGACTATGCGGAGGCCGAGAGCGCGGCGGCCGCGGGGAAGGGCCCGGCGCGCGGGGCGATGCGCGCGCACGCCGCGCCCACGCCGCCCCGCCCCACACACCCGCAACCTATTTATTTCTAGTTACGTAAAATTTACTCGCAATACTCAATAGGTACCTGCATTTCGACTAATGTCGACATGTATATAAAATGCACTCTTAAACCATATCTCTCCTAACCGGACCACACAAACACTTGCCGTAAAACTAACCGTCCTGTCTCTCCATTGCAAAGCTTGAAAACAGAACGTACTTATATAAGTAGATCTACTTGAAATCCGTAGAAAGCGTGCGCGTGAAACGTTTTACTCGGACTGTGTAGCAATGAAAAGGTTGTTCTTTATACTAAAAGCCAATCAATGTATTTCACACCGAGCCCTTCAGTAGCCGCCGGCAGGTGAGGCGTGAACTGAAAAAAGAAGTCGCCGCCGGTCGTCGAGGGGCGTCGCACCATCAAATTTGGCAGACGAGTTTTTTAGACCGCAGTCGTGCTATCAGTGTCACTTAAACAAATTGAATGAAAGGATCGGGGGGTGTCGGCCGTTGTCCAATTCACGGGCAACGATACTTGACTTTTGACAGATTTTTAGCCACTTTTCGTAAATTAGGAACTCGGACGTAAACAAGTTTTCGTTGAGCGAGTTCGTAGCGGTTCGCGAGCCCGTTCCGTGAGTCGTTTACTACTCCTGTAGGCATTGTTGTCGCATTAATGCAAAAGTTTGATAAACTGTGTCGTCACAATCAGCTGTTCGAGCCGCGAGCGCAACAGACAATGCGATTAAGATCTACGCAGGACAACTTTCGCCGCGCGCCGAGCGGCAGTTAGTTGTTATGAAAGAGAGAAATTTGTAAATTGTTGGCGCCCGAGTTCACGAACTCCGTCGAACCGGAGTTTGTTTTAAGAGTCCAACCTTGAAACAAGAAGAAAAGTAGTCCTGTAAAACAAAGTTTTGCGGCCGCCGTCGCCGGCGCAAGCGGTTCAAGGATTGTGCCCGAACTGTCTGTCTGTACAACTTTACCGATTAAAAGCTCAAAAGCTTCCAAAGTCATTTTAAAAGTTTATCTGCACGCGGTACGCGCGGCGGGCGGGGTGGACCGTAGGCGCTTCGTTATCATCCACTGCAATACTTTGTTAAACCTAGTTTAACTTATTTATAAATCGGCCGCGGTCGTCGCCCGCACCCGTGCTTCCCGAATTAAACTGTCAAAGTTGCGAGGCGGCGACGACTGCCGCGCCTATCGCAGGACATGTGTTCGGGCCCGAATAGTTGCCAACGTACACACTAAGTTCCTAGACCCTTCGCTACTTTGTTTTACAGCTGTTCCACTTAGTGAACTATGCCTAGAGTTGGGCGCGAGTTCTTGCATGTGTATCGGCGGCACACACTCGCATCCGAATAGTTTCATAAACATAACCCAACTTAGTTTTGGACGACTTTTCAAAGTCAATGCATACTAACTTTCGATGTCTGGAAGTGTGATATTACGATTGGATCAGTTTGCGGGTGACTTTAATGCATTCGTTTGTTCGGAACTTTGTTTTATTGGATCAAACTTCCGTACAAGGTTAAGTATCTTCATTTTGTTCGAGCGCTGTAACCTAAACTAACTTTGCAAATTTCTACGCTAATAAACAGTAAGTCGCGGGAGTTGTAATGTTTTACAGTATTTCGCGTTTCACAGTTATGAGACGCGGTTTGATACGGAATCAATAATCATTTTAAAATGTAGACATCAACTCACTCGATTGTTTATTGAGAATACTGAGGTTTATTTATTTAATAAAAATAATTTATGGGTTTCTATATCACACAATCGTACTCCGATTATCTTTTACTTAAAAGAGCCAACTTTCTGTCTCCTAAGTAACTATAGCGTTTTAAGTTTACGTAGGTCGCAGAAACCAATGTATTTTAATGGTGGACCTGATATGTTATATGTTTATTTGAACCTAGACCCCGCAGTTGGAAACGAAAGTTCAAATCTGTACAGTATCATGGTTTTTTGATAATTTAAATGGAATTTTATAAATTGTTTTAATTAGTAACTTATTCTTTATACGAATTCCTGACTGTGACCATTTATGAAGCTTGAGCAACTTCACAATCTACAAATATATTCGATTCATGTTTGGCCTGCGTAAGCGCACTCTTCCTATGTTTCACCATTTTTAACTCCTACTGGTTTTGTGCAAAACATGGCTTATTAGATGGTTTATTACTGTTACATAACGTTATTTACCATACTTGTATCGTACGGGTATAATCACATATTATATATGTACATCACAATATGTTCTTGCTAAGCAGACACATAGTTTAACCTCGTGATTGTCCAAAGTCCGCCTCCAGTACAGGGATTACATAATACAGTGGAGGATGGTCGTAAGACCCTGAAATGATGCAATAAAGATTAGACAGTCGTACTTCCGTTCCTAGTACTGTATTGTGAGGCTTATTTGAGACATTAATTCTAAGTTACTGTTTCAATGTACGTAAATTGAATTAACATGATTATAAAACATACAAATATAATATAACAATAATTGATCAGTCTGTTATTTGTAATATAGTTTTCATTACAGAACTAATAGAATTTATTAATAATTAAGTTACTTGTACGTACAGGAATTAAAATAACACAATTGTAATTTAATGTAAAAAACATGAAAACCTCATTTTTTAACATCTGCTTTAAAAATAAAACGCGAGAAAAAAATTTTAAAATTATTGAAGCGAAATTCTTAAGATTAATATCATTTCCTCTGAATTATAATGCTGATATTTAAAGAGTAACGCTTACCAGAACCATTAGGGTTGTTATCGCTACGACCGTTTAAATACAATATGGCGTAGTAATAATTCCGTCGTCATATTTTTATTATGATGTACAAGCCCAAGGGCATCGAACGGTAGGCAGCACGATTCGTTCTCATAATCAGCGTAATTACCGAAATCTCTGTCGGAGAGTCACGATCAAACAGTCACGCGGAGATAAAGCTGCCACAACCCTCGAAGCGGTGCACGCTTACACCAGATTTCGTAGACCTTTCTCGTTCCTAAGTTAAACGCGTCATCATAAACTTACTTAAACAGGTTTTTCGAACGATGCTCGTATTGTGTCGCAATATATTTTGTTCCATAAACAGTGTTAAAGCAGCGCATTTCTCTATAATGTAGGTTGTAAAAGTGATTTTATATTAAACAGATCTAATATATTGCCTAGTGCCTAGTAATTAGAAACAAATTCTTATCTTCATCATCAATTATCAACTGTTAAAATCATATTTAGCAACAACTTAGGATTTGCAATTTTTACAATTATGAATTGTAGAATAGTACACAGTATGTACAAGTATATATGAAAATAGCAATGGAATTGTTCACTCATCTTGATGCGTTTTATTTAGCGCGTCTATTTAGTACCGCGTATGACATTCCTTCGACAGGGAGAGGGTGATAAGTACGAGGGCTCGAAGTAAACTGGTCGCGATGTGCGTGTTATCTTCGTGCGCCAATAAGTCACGCAATAATTACCGCGGCTGGCGGATCACGCGCTCCCTACACATATTTATGCAAGAAACATAAATATACATAAATAAATACGCCCGCGACAATTGCAGACGGTTTACGGTTATTGGCCTCGCGTTATTGCACGCTGGTAATTTTTGGTTGTTTCTCGTTTCATTTATAGCGTCGCTCGTATTAAAACGTCACGGGTTTTGTAGTGTCGTTTTCTTGCTATGTTTTTTCGTATGATTATAGTTTTGTAAATTGAAGCTGCATTTTGATTTATTCATTTTCCCTTAGTAATTTTATAGAACATCCCTTTGTAATTTTATATAAAATGTAGTTTACAAAATATTTTTGCTATTACTCCCACTGTTCACGTGTTTGCGTTTAGATGAGTAAAGTACTGAAGTTAGCGACTTTGCGCTTTTAGTGTATTTAATGTTTTGAAACCACCAACAAATTTTTCAGCTAGCTTCAAGAATTAATAACGTAACGAAATTACATAACGATAGCAATTACGCCCGACCTCGATCCTTCGAGCTACGGAAACCTCTAGAATATTTTCTCACGAGCGGTACACCGTGCCTTCGTTTTTATTTCGCAAATCATTTCGGAAAGAGTCGGAGGGCTCGTCAATGACTTATTAGTTTCTTGTCGATAGATTCGAGCAAAATTATCGTTGACTTCCCAAACATTTTATGAATATAAATTTATATATAGAATACACAAAATTCTGAAGTTTTAAGTATAGAAACAACATTGGATCCTTATATCTCAATCATCTATATCATTTTCATTTCATTCCCATCAAATCACTTATACATTACACACAGATAATATAGAAACACTTACATTTTTGATGTGGAAGGTCGAAACAATTTATGTGTTATCTGGTCGTCGTCTGGCAACTGTAACAAATTGTAATTGTTATTATTTTTTCTTATAAAAACTTTTAAACCTACAAGCTATATACATATATGTATGTATATGGGTCCGTATAATATATACATATTTATATCCTTTTATTGGTTCACTGGTAGACCGGTCTCCTCTCACAGCGAGGTTACATACTTATATTATGTTAAATATGTATACAACCTTTTTAATTAGATATTGTATCACTCGTAAGTGTGTTTGTCGGCAGCGAAATGACGAACTATCGTGTTACGAGTCGGTTTCTAAATGCGATTTTAATTGATGTTGCGCCACCGTCCACTAAACTCTTTCTTCGTAGCGACAACAAAATACTTTCGCAAGCATTTCTGAAAACGATTCAATTGCTCATTTCTTGAAATGGGTTTAAAAATAGACGCCCGATTACAGCGGTGTGTAATTGTTTGCAAGAGGCAGAAAGTTTTTGCGAACTTTTAATTAGTATTTTCGTCAGATGTATTTTGAGTTACGAATGTATGGCTTCATTGGTCAACGTGAAATCTGTTTACTACAGCCATTTGCAGTGATGTAATCTTTCATTTTTGAAAAGATTCGTGAAATTTTCTTATTATTGATGGTGGCAAGTGGGTAATATGGTTATGCAATGTATATTAAAATCTAAGTTAGTCGTATTAACTGCCTTTAGTCAAATGGATCAATAGAATTTGACATATCACATCTAGATATATTATTTACTCGTATTATTATGAAATTCGTCTGAAACTCGGTTTTCGAATCGTCGATATCAATGCGGCGCTTCTTTTAATAAACAAGTTTCACAACTGAAAATTGTTAAATTCATTACTATGGCTTTTAAACATACACATCGTGGAATTTGTTTGACGTCACGGTACATTCTAGCATTGTAATTTATTGAACGTCACTGTAGACGTGTAGACTATTGTCTAATTAATTACCGTGATGTGTTTACAGATATTATTTACGTTACAATAGCTTCTTGTATAGCAGCTTGTTCAGTTTAATGTATACAATTGTCAAGAGGTCAAATGGCACAGAATTGCGACCTTTTAACAGAAATAAAGCGCAGTCACGATTGTTTTGCCGACATTACGACAGCTTCATTCCGAGCGGCGATATGTGCGACATCGCTGCCGGTGTGGGCGCCACACAAGCGAGGGCGGCTCGTAAATTTGATTTTAATATCGAGCACGTAATGCCTGTTTGCTTACGGACAGTAATTGATACGGCCCTCTTAGCACACGTCTAAGGCCTGTAATTATTTTCGAATTCGACGGCTTCAGTCTCCTTAATTACGGATTACTGTAACTCTCTTTCAATTACCGTTTTCTTGTCCGGGTGTTCGTATTTGTGGAATGGAATATGGATTAGAAAGTAACCCTTTATGGTACGATTTTAATATTTTATGACAACGAAAGAAGCTTACGGCTTATAATATTTATATTCAGTCATTAATTTTGTTTACTAATCGTAACTCTTGGAATTCGTTTGATTTTTGTTTAATGAAATAAATAACATTCAATACTTGAGCTAGTACGTTGTAACGTTCTCTTTGATAATTTTACAAATAATTAATCATTTTCTTAAACACCTTGATATTCAAAAGCATAATATGCAATAAATTTAATAATGCAATATAATTCATGTGTGGATTTATTTTGTAACTGATGCTATATATTATATGCTGCGTTAATAATTGAGAGGATAAACACTGTAATCTAGATATATAAATAATAATCATAATTGAAACATTTATAAAGCTTCGCAATCGTTATCAATTCCGTTTGTCAAATACTTATATCACCTTGAAAATGTACGCGATCGAAAATGTTTCCCAGACGGAGGAATAAGGCAGAACCGCCAAAAGTGAGGCACAAGTCGTGTTCCGTACAGGTGAAGCGACTCCCCGCTGCAGAGATTATGGCGGTGCCATTAAATATGCAGAAAAGCCGTAAATGTGGCACTTAACCGCTCCACCGCCGTCGCCCGCCGTCTTGCGCGCTGCCGCACCGACCGCAGTTCACATTTCAGTTAATATGTCACACGGAGCTAAGCTGTTTCATACGAGGAAAATTGTGGAATTTTCCGTCTAAGTTACTTAAATAAAATCAATGCACTCATGAGGATAATGTCATTTTTTGAAAAAAATTTTCGAATTTCTTACGATTACTTTAATTCAAATCAATTCAACTCTAAATATAGCCGTACCTACTTGTGTTAATGCGTACTAGTTTAGAAGGCCCAAAAGTATACACATATCAGGACAATACACATTCGAAGTTGTTTCCGACTTACCTGTGATCGAACTAAAGAAGAATTTACATTCGGTACATGTAACTGTAGATCGAGATGAGTAACTAACAAATGTAAAGGAAAGCGTATAAAAGGAAAAGTCTCATTGTCTACAATATAAAGCGTTGCATCGTACCTATGGCAAATATTTTGCAATATAGCACTTAACCTTCCCACAGTCGTCACCCGCCCGCCGCAACCACGACACGCAAGGCGTGCTCGCAGACAGATCCTACGCCCTAATTAAAAATTGCTATCGTCTCGTACATTATCCTGAGCGCGGGGCTAATGCCTTGTCTCCGATAGCAACTTGCGATCTTATGAATTTACGATATTATTTATAAAATAAAATAAGTAACAGGAGATATATCTAGGAAAGAAAATATTGCACAGAAACCAGCATATCTCACAGGTTTCCCCATTGTTTTCCAAAATTATGTAAAGTTGTGCAACGTAAGCCTTTAACGGTTCCTTTATGAGAAAAGACGCGTCTTTAAGAGTAACGTTACAAAAGGGTAGACAAACAGAGAATATTCATGAAAATATTTAATAATATTAGTTTCATATTTATCAACAACATGTAGCACAAATTAAGCGCTGTTTTCTATTCATAAATCATTCAATGAATTTTATCTTAAATCCTCCAGTTTATTTAATTACATACGTTAAACAGTAGAGCTTACAATCCGAAATAATACGATATCATTGTAAATATTCGACACTACAAAATCACAGTTAATCAACAGCGTCTATTATAAACGAAGACGCAGTAAGCACCTACCTACATGTGACTTAGCGCCTGGGTGTCTACAATGCCATTATAGCAATCATCTTCCCGTTCATTACGCGAGATACTAAATTTAAATTAACAGCCCTTGTTAGCTGAACTATACATCTGTGAGGAAATGAATGTTCATTTGGTGAGCGAAAATTGGGAATGTCGCGACTACACGAGAGCTTCGTTAGTGCGAATGAAAAATTCAAGCGGCACGCGCGGTTAACGGTCTGCTTTTAATAATAACGAGTTGATTGTAAATGTGAATGATGTTAATAATAAAGGTACGGTTCATTTTATTTTGCATTACCAAGTGGCCATTTTTTCTTATTTATTTTCCAACCAGCTTTTTTAATATGAGACAACGATTCTGGATTAAAAGTTCATTGAACTTCACCTGAATGGTTAGATTAGATTTGCATTCCTATTAAGTATATCCCGCATAAAGGCACCGGCTGTCTAGTACAGGCGATGTAGCCGCGTCTCCGGCGTGTTTATCGTATCTTTAACGAACACTCATAAACGTGCACTACTTAGCGTATTGTGGCTACACGTTCCAGACGTCGCAGCTGAAATGAGCTGAGAGCTGGCTTTGTGGGATTTCCGTTTTGTAAGAAGCCCGCTACGTCTTCAATGTACTATTAATAAGTAGTCGTATTGTTTAATAAAAGGAAGATAATATTTGTTACGCAACAAATGTTATAATGGAATCTTTCTGCATCAATGTTTGTATAGATTGCTAGGGATATGACTAATATGCTGTAATAGTAATAGTAGGTACCTACTCATTAATTGTTTTACTCTGTGCTGTGCCTTTCTATGTTTATGAAGAAGTTACAAATAAGAAACGTGATAATGATGTATGAAATAGGTAATAGTTCTGTACCGCATATTTCTTATCGCTAGCAGAGAGAGTTGCGTCTATCAAAAAATATAGTGTGTTACAAAACGGAATAATACGCACAATGTTAACTCAGTCAGCACGCAATGCCGTGTTCAATGGTGTGTATTGCCGCGTACAATTTGCATAATCGTTTGGCGAAAAACTAACGAAAAATTGTAACTTTTCCCCCGAGCTCCCCACTCTGAAACAATGTAGGCGTAGGAAATGCTAATACGGGACCGTTCGGTACAAATTGATACTCGATCGTCGCTCATATAAAACACTGTGCGAGCGAGATCGTCCCATGAATAATAAAGAATTGCCGAATGGCGACAGGATGGTACGCGTCCTGCGCGACGCCGCTGCTGCGAACTCATGTCCCTAAATACGACAGAAAACTTTTCATTTTTCATACCAGCGCACAGAAAACACGAACATTTGAGGTGAATTTTACATTTGGATGAAACAATATTTTGGGAAGTTAGTTTATGCGGAAATATCGATATCCATTACATAACTTATGCAGTTTTATTTTATTCCGTTGGTGTTATGATTGGAATTTGAGAGAATTTCTTGCCAAATTACCAATGAATCGCCATAACAAATTTCGTCAAAATCATTTGCTTGCATTTTAAGGGGAGGAAATCAAATGAAATCTCCCATTTTAAGATTTTATAATGAACGTAAAATGTTACTATTTTTTAACGAATGTTTCATACACATTTTGCCTTCGCTATTGTAACATAATATCTATAAGAGATTCATCCTAACAAAACGGCACCTAACGTACATATACATTTGTATGTACGTCAAAGGCACCTTTATTCGGCTCACGTATGCCATAAAACATAACTCCGATTTTTTACTAACTTATGTGCATTGCTCTGTCCCCGCCCAGCATCCCTTGCTAGTATTAATACCCCTGAAAACCCCGATAGCCGTAAAAGCTTGTTGACATAACTGCCTCGTATTTGTAGTTTTAATACTTGTCATAAAATCGTATGGAGTAGGCTATGAGCATGGCATTGTATTTTATTAAGCGTTTAAAATTACCTATTGTCACATGTTATATTAACTAAATGATAAAAAAATATGAGTGATAGATTAAGAATCTTCTGAAAACTGAAACAGCGCTGACAGCTTTCGAGATCGGCTTAAGCGGTGGCTGTACCTGTTGTATTTTTACAAACGTTACACTGCTTCACAGGGCATTTTTAAAAGTCTATATATCTCTTGTTATCGTGGCATAAAAGCAGTTAACTAGAGTAGAGGGCTGGTAGGAACGCTAAAAGATTTATGTAACATAGGATTTAATTTCACTACTCACTTGTCTGGCAGTGAGGTGTAGTAATAATGAAAGGCTTAAGGTATTAGGACCATCATATTGGCAAGTGCAGTTCGACAGTCCACACATGTCAGGCAATAACTTAATGAAGAAATATCGAAGTAAATCATTCATCATTCAACACATAATCCATTACTTAACGATGTTTAATGACACGTCATTAGAAGCCGCAAGCATTAAGTCGAGCCGTCATCAAACGCAGTGAATATCAGACGGAATTAAATCACTTCCCTTGGAATAACCCCGTGTGTAGTACACGATCGACGATTACCGTAATCGGATACGTCTCTGACGGCGCGTGCTCGCGGGAGGTGCGAAAATTTGACACGGGAAATGTAGTTTGGAGGTTTAAATTCTTTTATACAAAACAAATTTCATATTAGTATATATTTAGCCAAAGTGCCGTACAAAAGCTTTTCATCGTTAAACATAAGCTTTTTAGTCAGTAATGGTCATTTAGTGCCCTCAATTTGTACTTCGTTAAAATTTTTATTAAGTTAAGGAAAAGTTTTAAAACTTAATCAATAATCAAGAGCGTTTTACTTATATTCAATCTTATTGTAACTTTTTGTAAATTAATGAATATGTGTATTTAAGAGCAATTAAAGTAGTTGTAGCTAATAATACAGTAACCATTGGCCAGACTACGGATTTCATATGAAACTGCTATCGCATATTCTTTCTACGTAATTACGTACGTACTTAGGCGGATGAAGCGAAACATTCGCAGAAACACAGTCCAAATTACCTTATTCACCGCCGTTCCACATTCGTGGCTCGGTGCTGCCGAATATGTGGCAGTGTGATTGTAGTGGCGTGTGTTGTTTACCTGCGCCATTCCCTCGCACAATTAGCTCGCCGCGATTAAACTCCGAGTGACGCCGGCGTGACGCGCTTCGGCTGTTGCCGATTTGTGTACATTGTGTTAAGCGGTTGCCGTTTGTTATTTGTTCATTTAAATTTGTAATAACATAAAAATGAATACGACGAATGTTATAGCTTTCTTTCCAATTATGCTTCAATGCTGGATACGGGTGTCGTAAGAAGATTTCAGTTCAGATTCATATACTTAAGCAAACAGTTGTAACGAGTGATATACATCAGTTTAATTCATCAAACTTCACTTTGAACAATGTTTATTTGTAGTAGTCATTTGCAACCGAAAGGGACTGTAGGAACACTGTAGTATTAATTAAATAATAGGACTGCAAAAATTAGGGTATTCGTGTATATTATTTCGATTACCCTAGATCAGTAGGTCTACATTATTCTAGTTAGTCCTACTACGCATGTTTAACTGGAAATAATACTTTTGAATATTAATATATATAAAACTATAATAGCATAAAATAGTTCCTAAAAGGTCTTGATCATAGTATGAAATAGGTTTTTTTGGACTGTCATAAGATTTTTAATTTTCTACATGGTAC
>DWQT01002445.1:0-14136 GCA_018244895.1 Myscelus amystis hages | reverse complement strand
CCATGGGCGGCAGTAGCCACTTACCATCAGGTGGACTGCATGCTCGTCTTCTACTTCCATATAATAAAAAAAAAAAAGTTGTTCGAATAATTATTAGCTCTTATATTTGTTATAAATATTACTCAGCATTACTTCTAACCTTCTAATCTAATTTTCAAAGAATCGCGATGCTGTGACACCCATGACCGCTAATAAAGCATTGCATGTTAAATAAATAGTTTTGTAATATGGCATTGGGTTTGCTATTCTGTCCTAACTGATATTTACATATTATCTTAGTAATACGGTAATACCGATGCGCAGTTCTATTGATATTGGATTTAGAAGACTCCTTGGGTTCACATATTCAACCTATAATTCTATTATGTAATATTAAACGTCCCGATTGTAATTATGATATATTTACGTCATTTGATAAAATGGACGGTGAGATGATTTTTAAAACTTTTCACGCTAGACATTACTACGTTAACTAGTTGCAAAATTAAGCAGCAATACGTAACTAGGTACCTATATTTATTCATTCCAGTTGTGGTTTATTTGGTAAAATTTCAAATGTTAATAATAAAAGTAGGTATACATATTTCACAAAAGTTCCCATTTTTAAAGAACCTTATATGTTGAGTTTTCTAGTATATCGTTACTGCCAGCCTTGTTTATTCCCAGGATATATTACCCATACTTAACGTGTCTGGTTTCCATAACGTCTATTTGGCCTTTATGACTCGGTGAATTTATACGATTTTGATTTACGTTTAATATTCGTGATTCAGATGCATTCAAAGGTACACCTCCATTGATAAGTCACAAGGAGATGAAATATCATCTGTTGTAATAACACTTTCTCATTCACGTCGACCGTGTGTTGATAGAGATGTTCTGTGTCACGGCGCGTGCATTGCGTGACTTGCCGGTTGAACGTAAAGAACAATGGAGATCTTTAAAAACCCCTATGATATATTAAGAATAGTCACATTCTATGGTTTTGCATACAATTTCCTTCGCAACGTATCATTTAGTTATAATTCATTGCTGTTTCGAAATTATCTTGTTATTGCACTAAAATGTTTGTTGTTAAGATGTGTATAATTTGAAAACAGGTAGTTAAAATACGTCTGACCTGACAGGTGTGAGTAGGCACGTTTTATAGAGCTTTACGTATATTAATTACACCTTAGGATAAACAAAGTAGGATAAACGGTGTTAGCTCATTGCAGTATAATAAGTTTACTAACTTTATACTATTGATAACATTATTTATTATAAGTTGTTTTTAATTGTGGCACAAGAAATAAATATTTGGTCAACAATGCCTTAATTGTAATACAATGATTCTGTTATCTTTTTATAACCTCATTGCCGTATTTTGTCACAATTGGTATCCTAGACCACGTGTAAGACTAAGCATTATCGGTTTATAATGAGGGTACCATCTACTAACTAAACAAATTTATTTTATTTCTAAGTAACTATATGTGTTTACAACAAACCAAAGTACTTCGTTGTGAGTGCAATTATTGAAAAAAAAATCCTTTTTTTACGCATAGACAATGGTCCTTTGAATATCTTATCTTAGAAATATGTGTGAACTTTGAAATCATATTTAGTAACAGATTAGTTTTTGTTGTTTTCGAAACGATCATATTGTGTTTTAAGTGGGAACTAGCCAAAGCACATTATCGAACAATTAGTATACAATAGATAAAACAAACCATTTACAGACTTGCCAAGAGGTGTTGCATAAAGTCGAGGAATGTTATTTATGTATGTCTTACGCTATAATTACGGCAATGATTACCTACTATCGATTCGTATGTATGGTCGGGCTATGAATGAAGTAGGTACTAAATATGCATGTGCCCAGTAATCATTCATATTTTAGTCGCCTAACAAAATTGAGCATTTGAATTGTTAATCTAGCAGTTACCTTTTGAAGACAAGTGATTAGGGACGTTCAACAATGTCTCGCTCGTGTTTGTAACTGAACGGGCATATCATCCGAATTGTAAATGAATTGTGCAAGTAGGAACACTATTAACACACACTACGTTAATTGCAACCCTTTGTCTCTTCCTATTTCTATTTGGCATCCTTTTCACGGGTCGTAGACCTAAAAAGGACAAGAAACGTTACTGTCATTTGACATTTTCGTTATAACGTCATAGTAATATTGTAAATAACCTTATAATTTATATAATATTTTCATCGACCCTGTAATCGTTGTATGGAGAGACAAAACGAACAAACGCCGTAGTTATAAAAGAATCTTTTCTACATGTCGATGTGTGACGGAACAGAAGCCTTACATATGGAACTAATATTGTTTCATTCGAAATATGCCCTCAATAACTTTGTGTATTTTCCGAGGCGTGTCGCCACTGCAATTGACACGTGACTGATTAAACTGTCTCGGTGCTGAAGGTGAACTGGATCTACGGTTAATGACATTTTTAAACTGCCATATTGCCTATGATTTATAACAATTAAACCCTTTATTTCGTTAGTATTCGAGTTAGACTGTAGATGGTATAGCTTTACAGACATATTGTTTTTATTATAATTTTTATGAATAAGTAGATTTCTTCACGCGCTAAAGTTAAATTATATGTAAGTGTAATTGATACTTTACTGATCGAATTCTGGCGCAGCGCTGAAGGTGAACTGCGTAGACGGTTAATGACACTTCGGATTGCGAAGGAATAAAGAATGCAACATACTCTTTGATTACTTTTTGGTTCGCGATCGAATTGAAAAATTTGCCGGCCCTTCGTTTGTTCCGGGGAATACCCGTGTCCGCCCTCGAATATAAAGAGGATAGTATATATTTAAACTTCACCTTTATTTTTTACTTCTCACAATTTTGAACACCTCTTCAAAACGCTTACATTTACAAATATATAATTGAATCTTTTTATAAGTTGAATTTGTTCAGCGAAGTAATGTATTGTGTAACATAGATCAATCCACATGACGTAACGTGACACCCATGTAAGTACTTGTAAATGAGCCCACGAGTCAATACATACCTATATCTGTTTAGGTGTCTGAAGTTATTCTCAGCGTTGTTCGCTAAGTTTCACTGCCAAACCAAGGGAATCGCATTGAATGTGAACACAATAAAATTGTAGCAATATAATCGCACAATGCATTGTACAACGCTTAGAAATGTTTATAATATTCTCATAGTCCAGGGATCCTTGCGGCAACACGTTAACAGTGAGGCTGCAGTTAATGTTCGTTACAAAATGACTCTAGCGCTGACATTCGCCGGAAGTACTGTACCGAAGCAAAACTTGCGAGATGAATATTTAGAAATGTACGTAATTTCTGTATCATGCAATTTTGTGCAATCGCGTATGATGCACATCTTTGTGTATAATATTTAGAAATGTAATATGTGTCACAATGTACGTAAACCTTATGTGTAATGTGTAATGTTTTTTTTTATTGTCCTAATATTGTTTATGTATGCATGTATCACAAAAATTAAAGGAAGGGCTACAATACGATTTTGGTTCTTGGAACAGAAAATTTAATGCATTATTGGAAACTACAAGAATATTCGCAACATCTAAATGCACCTCTACGTTACGACGCCATAGTTTAGAAAATAGATTTCTCTTGCTGATACGTCCCGAAGTCAAAGGTGTTTACCATAAGGTTAAAGATTATGGAACCTTATAAAGACGTTTGATAATATGATCTTTCTCTAGAATATGTTATTTTTATATCATTATACTATGTGTGTTATTTAACGGAAATCTTTTCACATTTTAAGTCAGTATCTTAAGGCCGGTTCAGACTACGACACTATACACCGTACACTCAGTGTATACATCCAATGTACAATCCATCCAATGTCTCTGTGTGAACACGAGTGTCGTTAATTGGTAAATTTATTGTGAAACAATATTTATTGTCGCATCAACCGCTGTGTGAACACGTTGTGTTCAAGTGTCTAGTGTAGTTGACGAGTTTCCGTCACGTTTGACATTTTCTTATACACTGCATCGCGTTTAATGCATAAAATGAGTTTTATTTGGAAAATTCCGTATAAGTGTAAATAGCACAGACATTAATGTCTGACATTTATGTCAGAATTTGTGTCGTAGTCTGAACATACCATTACATACTAACATAGTTTAGTAACGTAACTTTAATAGATATATGAATTACGGCTAAAAGTTTGATAATGCTTCCAACGGCAAATTCGTTGTTTTGATCAGGAAACTTTTTGTCAGCTAACATGTCTAGATTTATACGACACCAAATGTTTCGCACATGTTTTCATTTGCTACCGCTTCTTGTTATTAATGTTCGGCCAAATTTTCAGATGGCGCGCCTCGTGTGCCATGATTCTGTCTAACATAACATATGCGATTAAAGCAATTTTAATATATTACAGTCGTAGGCTGTTTCATTAGATTTTTTTGCTGAATAGTGAAGTACGTTTGACTAAAGTACAAGTATATTTGTACAGCAAAATAGTGTCTAAACTAAACCTTTTTCCTTTTAGAGTAACAATGAAGTATTAATATAAATGACACTACTTAAAATGACAATAAAGTATACAATACACGTTTGTGTCATCAACCTCGCCATCATTTTCATCAGCATCTTTATCATCAGCATAAAATCCTTTATCGTTCTAATGCTAACCTCTTCTTGCTGTTCGCTAGTCAAGAACCAATGTTTTCAGTTCAAAATTAAAATTCTGCATTCAAAATATAGTACATTACAAAATTACCTAATATTTGAATTGTGAAACGGCTCGTTTATTACCAACTCGACAACAATAACAATAACAAAATTACAATTCGCCGCAAAACCGAACAAGACGCAAACCCGTTCGCGTATCAACGCGCCGCGCGCGAGGGTCATTGCTCCCAATATGGCGCTAAAATAGAACTAAAGCATGCCCACCATTTTAATTCTAACCTCCAAAAACTACGCAATATGTCACAAGTGCATCGTAAACAAACTTCCATTAAAACTTTCTGTTATTATCCGTGTTTATAAAAATGTGAATACGTGCCTTGCAGCCAAATTTCTCTGTTATTTTTCGAAAAAACATGCAGATATTTAAATTACACTTGACCTACTTGATGAGGTATAAGGTATTCACTATTCAGTACATGTTAACAGTAAAATTTATTGAGTATAGAGAAAAAATAGCAGGAAATACATACAAGCTTATACCACGACAAAAAACAAGCTGCTGAACAATGATAATTCGCGAGCAAAAACCGGCAGTGTTGACGGATAAAAGGCGGCAACTGGCAGCGCTGACAGCTATAAAAGGCAATGATATCAATCGCCATTCAGCCAAGTGAGGCGCGTTCATAAAAAGACGATTGAAAAAAAGCAGAGTGTTAATCGATAAATCATCGGAGTTTATTCGATTGACATTGTTAAAATCATCCCTTCGGGGTCAAAAACCTCGTTCGTTCAATTGGTGCGAGTAATGAAGGAATTTTAACATGGCCGCCATGCGGGTTTTCATTGTGTACGGTTACTCACTGAAACGCAATCAATGAGATGAGTGTGATTCTGGGGATTATGCGTGACTTTTTATTTTATTTGCGCTCGCGCGGGCTTAATTCCGTTAGACATTTCTTTGAATTACTCCGTGACTGGCAAGGCAAGGCGTGGAAATGCAGAGGTTTTGACGCCTCTGCAATTTAAAGCTTATACTCTCCTTTTAGTCATAATGTATAACTAAACAGTGTAAAATTAATTCTGTGAACTAAATTTCAGTTTGCAAATAATATTACTTTAGTCATTGCGAATCTTGAAAAACATAGATTATAGAGGAAGACGAACATACGATACAGGCTCTATTATGTATTACACTGTGTAAGTAATGCAATCATTCTTAAGTATTGATGAGTATTATAAATGAAATGACAGTCTCTGATAATAAATAATTGATATTTAGTTGAGAAATGACAGTTGACAGATGTCAAGACACCATGCGGTTTAATACATTAGAGGTGCACTTAACCAATAAAAGGGTCCAAATGTAGGTGTACTTAAGTAAACTATTCTCCAAATATCAAATCACCGTCAATGAACACTCTTCTTCAAGAATGTTATCAGAAGATATCGTACTATTAATCTATGAGCTTAACATTTCTTCGTCAATTATACCGATATATAAATTAAAGATAGCACCTCCTCTGCTCAAAACGCGTGGGTGAGGTAACACTTAATTATACACAGCAGCGACCAGATTTAATTAATAACCGAATGAACCCACGCCACGAAATTACGGTTTTTATCCTGAAAAAAAACCATCAAACTGGCTGGAAACACGTCCATAAACAAGTATTTGGGAAGATTATGACAAAAACATAACGACCCGTCACTGGTACGATATTAAATGTCACTCAATTATGATTCTGTGTAATTAAAAAGACGTTATAAAATCTCGTTCATTCACACATTCAGTCACCAAAACATTCCCAGCGTTCGCTGTTTAGCCGGTTTATAGGAACACAAAAAAGACCGTATAAACAGTTTTATTGTCTAAAATTAAAACACAGCAGACGAAACACACGACAGACGCAACTAACAAAACACGGAATGGACGGACGGACGCACGGCATGCCTCGCTCCCTGTAAACGTAATAAAGTACGTTAACAAAGCGTTTAAACGCGGCCGCGTGTCGCTTTATTATTTCGAACGCTACTCATGTCGATATTCGTTTGTGAACGAGATATTAAAGCTTTCCATTTTCAAACTCGTGTAGTATTTTTTGTATGACAGGTTTGCTTTTGTTTCAAATAGTTATATGTCGGTCGTATTACCGATACCTGTCAGCTGATATTTTAATCTGCTACAAATATCATATTACGTATTGTAACTTAGCTGCTATAGACTGCGAGACTGAAAAGTTAAAGTGTTTTAAAAAAAAGTGAACTGTCACCAAAGTAACGTTCGCGCCAAATTGAATTTATAATGAAAACGTACAACTTAGCCGCTTACAGCGCCTACGCTGTCTCAATTATAAGCTCGCTAGAGAAAAATGATCGATTATTATGAGTAATTGAACGTCAATCAAAGCGTTATCTAAATTAAAACAAATTAACTGGAAACCACACAATCAATCAGTCCGCGGCCTGTTTTATTATGCTTATATATTTTGAAGCTAAATTTACATCTACGAGTTACATTTTACTGTTATTTTACTGCTTCCTACTCTATGGACGAGGTTTAATTAATGACATAGACAATAAATGTTGTGCGTTTTAGGACTAAAGAAATGCTTAACTACAATGAAGCGTTCTATATTCGTATAGTGGGGGTGTGTATTTATTGAACTCAAATTACACCAGTTCTGGCGATTTTTTTCAACCCATTCTTCAATTGGTTAGACGTTAATTGAGTAGCTCCCAACCTGGGTCTCATGTTTTGAAGTATTAAACACATAACGTTATAATACTGCTTGTATTCTTGTATCTACTTGCACGGGTTTTATTGAAGTATCTAACAACTCATTTTCCTAATAGCTTACACATAAACAACAAATGACAAAAACAAAACCGTACAGAACCAAACGCTCAAATCGATCACTCTCCACGTTGTTTGATTTTATTAGCTGTTGATCATTTGAATTATAGCTCTATTTGATCTGTGGGGAGGCTGTAGATCACTCCATTAATTAGCATCGTCTCAGTTTCACCGCCATAACTGTATATCGTTATGTCGGATTCGCAGATAAAACTGGATTTTGTGGAAGACTGCATTTGTCATTCACGTAAAAGCAGTGTGACGTATGTCGTTCGTTTTGCTTGTCCGCTCATTAACAGATCAATCGTTCAGTCATTACGTTCCGATACACACTGCGATGCGTCCGTTTTTGGATAGTCGCACTAGCAATAATACTTTTAAAACGAATAACCAATTATACAGGAGGACATCTTTATAATTGAAATTTAAATCTAAATTTGAAAGATCTCAGCTGTGCAGGTTATCTCGCATTTTACTTCAACGTTACGAGTTCTATTTAAACTCAAAACGCACATAAACATTTTAAAGTCGTTGCCAAATGCATTCATTATGGAACAGAGTTACGAAATGCGTGATAATTTATGTTATTTACAAAACAATGGCACACATATTAACGAAAAAAACAGGGCTTAATGAAGTTAAACGCGATTGTTTTAAATCATAATTTGTAACTATATGTATACTTGGAAATAGGTTACGGTGCCACAACCATTGTTTTTCAAACCCCGTTAAATATTTAATTTAACATAAAAGAAATGGATAACTTTAATGTTTAACTACTTTTGTTTATAAGGGCGATAGTAAAGCCCACAGCTTGGAATTAATGGCTATTTTTGGCAGTTAACAGCTGTGCTTCAGCTATGGGTCGAATGAACTAAATAACTGACCGGTGTGAAGTTTGTAAGTTTGATTTTTATTCGTAACTAACTTCACGTACTGTCTTTTCCATTACTTTTTAATATCAATTTAAGTGCAATGCCGAAAAAGCCCAAACTTTAATATATTTTTTTTGTATTCAACTATCTCATGATACACAAACATACCTTAAATGGTATCGAGATAATTTTGAATTCAAAATTTCATATCTAAATCATAATCTTAAGTGATCTAAAACGTTAGCTGCATTAACGAGCCACTGGCAGTCTAAGTACACGTTATACCAACCTGATTCCAAATTTGAATGTAAGGAATATTTCATTCCAACCGAAAAAGGAATACAACGTACAACGGAATAATCCACAGAGCTGATTCCAAGTAGAATCGGTTAGCGTTATTCATATCAATGATTTTCCTTGATATATCAGCGTGTAGCACAATTTTTCTATATTCTCAGTCCTTGTAGTATATATACACATGTAATTTATGCGTACACACAATAATATTCTCGCCAAATTAAATTTGGTTTAAATAAACTTTTATTCCTATCTTGGGAAACCTATGGGAGTTTAAAAATTATTCAAATACCATTTTCAATGTAACAGTTGTCATTTACATATGCTGGTAAACAAAACTAAATTATTCTAAGTAAATTTTAAAATATCAAACTCATCAAACCTCAATTACTAGTACATATTAAAACACAAATTCTAGTAAGTATATATTTTTAAGCCGTTTCTATTAAATCTATGGACAACAGAACACCCACGGCGCACTAGCATCGTCTACAAAACGAAAAGTGTAAGATTACAAAACATTTTCACTCTAGTACCTCCAACGAAAATATAAATAAATTGAATCTGACCACCAAATTACCCGGTATCGAGTTTAAAAAGAAAAGTGTTTGTCTATGGCGTGGCCGTCTAATTAGACGAAAAAATGGTTCCAAATTCGAATTCATTAATGGATTCAAATACATTAGTGTAACATTGAGTGATCTTTAAGATTTTTCACTTCGGACTATTTTTTTATCTAACCCCATGATTTAAGTACTTTTTTTAATGCTTTCTATAACTCACTAAATTCCTTGACTTCAATTTTTAATTAAAATAAAACACAAAACAGTACTTTTAGATGTTCCTTACGCCACCAAAAATGTATGATAAATTTCTTTTTATACACAAACGTGCCCAAAAAATTCATTAACCGAGTATGGCTGTATACGTGAAATCCAAAATGGCGTCCAAACAACAAGGGATTGCGCGGCAACAATTACCGAATACTGCGCCCATATTGTTTTAGTCAGCCGGTTATTAACCTGACTGATGCGTTCCATCGCGTGCCAGTAACCGGCAAGCTGCAACGTAAACTAGAAATAGAAACTTTAAGCAATTCGTATGTTAAATTTCAAACGCAACATCGATTCTAATACCACTTATTTGAAGTTCCCGCCAAAACGCACTGGGGTTATAACAAAGTATTTCAACGCTTCTAGTTCAAATGATTGCCGTGTGACAACTCCCTTAACCTAATGTTGCCTAAAGTTGGGGTGAGAGGCAAATCAATAGCGTGGCAATTATGGAATTAAAAACATTTTTTAATACTTTACGTTCAATGTGTTCCAACTTGACAGCCGGCTAGTAACGGCATCGACGATATCTGTCTAAACTTATAATTAGAAGCTTAAAGTATATGTAAGGTAAGTAATATAAATTAATTTATACGCACATAAGGAGACTTTAAAACCGGTAAAACGTTTACATGCTACCGAATTTATAAAATCAAAATAGTAACCACTTAACGAAATTTGTTATCTGTTTCATTAATAGAACAATCGTCTACCAAAAACTTTGTAAGTACAAATGTGTTACAAATGTTGGAATGTGTTCAATTATTATTGAAATCCCAAAAATAAACTATTTAACCTCCGAAAACGTGTTCGAGATTCTTCGACACTTTCATTCATTGCTATTTTAGGCGCATCACTAACAAAGGGGCACACACGCCAACCCTGCAAAACTTGTACACACATATTACAAACCAACGTTTATTTCAAACCTTATATTTATATCAATAAAACTCATGTTAGCGTGTACAATTGTCAGCAAATGAAAAATGAATTCATACCCAATTTCAAGCTACGCGGCAAAAGAAGCACGTTACTTGAACTGTCAAATACCTGCATTTGAATTTTAGTCTTATTACCAAATAAACAAGGTTGAGTTTTATATGTGTTAAATCGAACAGATACAAAATAAAATAGTTTGACATTAAAACTAAAGGCGGGAAACAAGACAAGACCGCGTCAATCGTTCTATGTGAGGAAGCCATTTATTTTTGTCGAATCAATTAAAATAATTGATTTCACAGATGCATTCGGCTTAATTCGAAGAAACCGGAGCGTTACTGGGACAGTCCTGTGGGAAATGACTGGGTACCACTGATTTTGAAGCGTGACCATTTGTGAGGTTTCCTAATACAGATAATTAAAATCCGTTATACGGTTTTCATTTCATACGGCTTTATAATTAAAGTATCAATTATAGTATTCTTAAACGTTAATAATTAATGAAATAGTTTAAACGAATCCCTACAATATCACAGAAATTGTAATTTTTTCCTTAAAACATAAATACGCAGTTAAAAGAGAGGAAAAACAAACAATGATTGTTTTAAGCAGATTTTTTTTGCTTTGTTTTTTAATAATACAAGAACTTATATATAACCTGTAACAGACCGTGATTATACCGCAAAACAGCCGTATGGCATGGCTTTTGAATTTTAATGAGTCAATCAGTTTATTATTCATAGAGATATCTGCTAATCATATATATGAGTAACTCGCTTCACACCTCGCCGAGATTGCTATCTGTTAATATTCGAATATCATTAGCTGTGTTACTTGGTCTCTTGTCTATTGGGTAACAGGAAAGACATATTTTAATGACTTTCCATTTTGTTGGTCCATTGCTGGTTACGCGTCTTTTGTTCTAGACGGTTCTAGGCTATATCACAATAGCCAAATGCGCCAGACTTCAAACATATAAGAAATAAAAATTATTACAACATACTCTATGTATGCAGGTTTCCTCAGTTTTCCTTCGCCGTTGTTAGCGAGCCATGCGAAAAATTTTAAAATATAAACACACGTAAAATGTAAGGTCAGGGTTCGAACCCAGACCCTGGAAAGGGAGACTGAATTATCACTAGACCATTGCTGTTTTTTTTTAATCAAATCAAATATCAAATTGTAACTCGGGAGCTCAAGTTATACTGGACGCGATACCTAGTACAAGTATAGAATATTGATGGTTGGTTCATTGAGCAAGTAATTAATATGCTGTAAGGTTTACTGAGAATCGTTGTTTACGGTGGTCGGCGTACGCGCAGGCATTAAAGTTATCCTTTATTGAGGACTAAGGACGATTAGCCCTTCCTTTGCACCAGTACGAATATAGTATCAACAGGTACACATTTTTATAACTGGGACATCACACACTGATTTCAAACGAAGCTTTTAAAAGTATTATATACGTATTTTATTGCTTATGTTGTTGTTTGTTTCGGGTGGGAATCGAACCCACAGCCTCTAGTTAAGCTGTCATGTTATCTAACCACTACACCAAGAGAATGGTCATTTTTACGCCGGTTGTGATTATTTTCTGCCCTACCATTGTATCACTACTAGTCAAAATGTCAATTGATTTACATACAGGCAATTTTAAGAATGAAGCATTATTGAAGATTTCACAGGAAATATAATTTCGTTTAATTCCCAACTTCTTCTCTGATTGAATTCTCCCGTTACCTGTAACAAAGAAAGAGGAAAAATAAGTATTTTAATGTTTAATTATTTATTATTATTCACTTTAAATATTATTGTTTATTTTAATTTACAATGATATATCTTGTGTTTTACGAAATTAAATTAAAAATGAATTATATAAATGGACACCTACGACAACGTCTCAATAAAAATTAAAAACAACATTTTTCAAATAGATTAAAACAATACGTTAAGAAAAAGATCAATTCGTAGTACAAAAAACTAACTATTTTTGGCTCTGTCGTTTATAATCCCTAGCCTTATTTAGAAGTAAACAAAAAAAAAAACATGACATCTCGGTGACCTTTTCCCGCCATCCGCCATTAAAGCAGTGACGTAAGTGTGCAATTTAGCAAAGAGGCAAACAATTTGCCGCACTAACGAAAAAATGTTTGCCTTTCTCATGGTTAACCCTTGTTTGTTGGGCAAATGGCGATGGAATCAGGACTTTCTACTTCGATAACCTACTTTTACATGAATATCCATTATATCCACGCTAACAGACCATAAACAATGATATTTCTTTTCTGTAATATGCGATTCAAATTGTTTTAACGAAGCTACCGATGAAAGATGATAAAGGCCATTCATAAATTACAAAATTAAAGATTAGTGATATGTAATCGGACATGTTAATATCACATGAGTAGCTCGTAAATGAATAATTTTAATATTATCTGTATTATTGTGTAATCTGTGTTGAGAAGGATAGAAAATGAGCATCATAGTTAATCTGTAACTCATGCATGATATTACACGATAAATGTTCGTACAATATAACAACAAATTGGGTTATAACAATTTCGATAATACATTTTAAGCTGTTTATATACATAAATCATTGGATTTGCCGGGTATTACAATCGATTGTTATGCTTTAAGATTTATTGATGCTGGCTGTATATTGCCGTAACCTTGTGCTTTATTCGGTTTGTTTAAAAATTTGGTCTGTAACCATTGATTTCGACATTATTTGTTTATGTTAAAATCATAGAGTATTTTGACTTACGTTCATATTTATATCGATATTGACCTCGCAAAAATCAAAGAATTTAACTCGAACAGACCTGAAGCTATTTTTATTCTGTGTTACTATAATACATTTCGGTGTATGGATTGTATAATATAAAAATTGTTTTAGAGCCAAATACACGATTTCACAGTTATAATTAGGTTTTCTATTAGTTTATTCGAATTCGTTTAACCGTGTAATTGAAATTTTTCCACTTGGCAACACTGAGAAATACAATCAGACTTGCCATGTTTCCGGTCTGAGAGCTTTCTAAAATCAAATTACATAATCCTAACTACTATTTTAAATGGGATTGTACGTTAGTTAAAAGGATTTATCTGTGAAAATATTTTTTTCTAAATTCGTTAATACTAATAACAAAATAACATTGTTTAACTTTTTTTTACACCGACTAGTTAAAGTAATAACAAGGCATTATTGCTATTCTGAGCTTTTTAACCGCCAATGCATTTCAAAAAGGAATATTTACGGTGACCCAATTTAGGTTTAAACCAGACAAAATGACATTTGCAATCAGATTGGATTGTCAAAATGTAGCCACAATATCTCGTCTGTTTCGACCCTAACAAGGAACGTGACCGAATGAATGAACGAATTGAACGATATTCTTAGATTTTGTTTTAAAACTTATCCCAAACAATGCTGCATTGAATCGAATACTTTATACGTTAAAACTTTTCAAACCAACCGTTTGATTTAGGAATTGGCTATTGTTCGATATATGAAATGTAAGCTTAAATAAACTTAACTGGCTCTGTAGTAAGTTGCTTCGTTGATTATAATACATAAAGTTAAATAAAATAATAATTACATCATCTATATATATAAAAGCGAAAGGTCACTCACTCACTCACTCATCACGAAATCTCAGAAACTACAAGTGCTAGG
>DWQT01002444.1:0-14137 GCA_018244895.1 Myscelus amystis hages | reverse complement strand
ATATACTTACCAAATTTCAAGTCTCTAGGTCTTCTGGTTCCAGAGATATCGTAATGAGTCAATATATCGCTGTAAATCCAATATATATATAAGATAGATATAAATATAAATGTAGATATAGATAGATCGATATAAAGATAGATTTTGCAAACCACTTAAAAAAAAAATGTGAAAAAAAACATTTTTGTAATCAAACCAATGACTTACCTACTTACTACCAGTTTTAATAAAACGTGTACTCAAAGCTACTACGATTATGAAATTTGCTCATTCAAAAACCGCCTTACATTCCGTGAACTAAAGCCGCCAAATTCTATCACTACGAGTATAAAGGACCAACAATTTCGTGTCGATTAGAATGCATTACGCCCAGAAGGTAATTGCGTTGTTGAAGGCTGAAAGCTGAACATAGAACCGGAAAAGATGATGTATTGGAAGTAATAGCGGTCGATTTACACAATGTCTGCGGCTAATAGAAAATTATGCCAAGTCCGCGAGATTGAACTCGTAAATCGCCGATAGATGTATCGCCGGCGGCGTTGTGATTGATAATTTATTTGATTTATTAATAACGGCCGCGATTCGAATATTCCAGAATAATTGGCGTTACGCGCCGCGCTTGCTACGAGTCGGTCATTCATCATCGTATTTCAGTCGGGAGGCGATAAACTATTCGTTTATCAAAAATCTTGGCCACGACTTGGTTGAGTTGCATCCTGAGATAGCGGATACGTTGCTATTTACTGTGGCCTTGAGACTAATGAGCGGTAATAGCTTAGTGCTTTGGATTTCAGCCCGCTTCCGGGGTCTGGATTCTGGCGCTTTGGCAGGGTCGCCATGTAAGGCGGGATATCGGAGAGACAATTAAACACCGAGTCTTGATTCAATACTGTTCTTTTATTATAAAGAATATGCAATATATAGGCCTTACAATATGCGAAATAAGGCAGGTTACATAGTAATAGGTCGGTTACACACTACAATGTTCTTAGAACGTTACGTACGTTTTGTAATGTAAAATTCAAATTTACGTTACACCTTTGAAGAAAACATTGTGAGGAAACCAGCACACGTTATAAAAGTGTGTTATCCTATTAATATTATAAATGCGAAAGTTTGTGAGTCTTTCACGCAAATACTACTGAACCGATTACGATTAAATTTAATGTGTAGGTAGCTGAAGACCCAGAATAACACATAAGCTACTTTTTATCCCGGGCTTCCCGAGGTATCGGGATTTACACGGGAATAAGGAGAATTTATTTTGTCGTGAGGCAAAACACGACGTTCGCCGGGCGATCTTGTAAAGTGTTGATTTCTGAGGTTTATTAATGCCGATATGAACTAAAGTATGGTCTTAAGCCTTCTGACTGTGTGAGGAAACACATCTCCAGTAGTGAAACAATAAAAGAGATTAAAAATGTCTTTATTTATTATGATTCAATCATATAGGTATGTATATCAATAGTTTTGAATTGTCCATTCGCTTACAGATATATTTAGCCGTCTGTAATCGAACAAAATCCTTAGACGCCTCCCTTGCAGTTGATGAAAGTTATGCAGATTGACATAATACATCAGAGAAAATTGTAGCTGGGTAGGTGTGTAATTTGAAAACGATTACAACGATTTAAACGAGTAGCAGCGGTGTCGTCGACGCGGTAATAGGGATAGGATTTATGATAGCGATGCGCGTAGCTTCTGGCCACTGATATTAATAGAGCAAATTGGAAATTATGGGGAAATAATGGATGATGAAAGAATGACAAAACATATGTACAACGCTAGCGTGTATGGCTGTGGCTGCCGAGGGAGACCACGAGTTTCCAAATCGAACCAATAGCTACTGGTTGAAGGGGGGAGGAGGGGACAGAGGAAGGGGGGGGGGGAAGAAACTAAACGAAGAAAGAAAAAAGAAATTAATTTCATTGAATGTATGTATGTAGGTACCTTATAATGAATAAAACAATTTGAATTTGAATTTGAAAGCGTGTCTCTTTTGTCAGGAGAGAGATATTTGGTACTTTGTGTGTTCTGTCTACCCCCTTATGGACTTTGCGTGAATTAGTTGTAAACCTTATTTTTATATTTACATTTATATTACTTTATAAATATATCTTGTTATCCTACAAGAAATCTACGTAATGTGGTTAAGTTACTAATTACAATGTCTGACTAAAGGTGCCGGTAATGATGCTCATTAAGTGTCCCTTAAGTTGTCCACTATCGCGTCCTTTCGGAATTTTAGAAAACATTTTACTAGTAAATATAAGTGTGAACAAAATGTGGAAGGTCCCTAAATACGACGTAATTGGAGGATCTTAATCTAGGTGTAATTTTGTAGTTTTGAACGACTTTCGCTTATAAAGTCACGTTAATATGTCTAAAAATATGTAAAGTTTAATTTAACTTAACTTTAAAAAAATTAAATCTGACTAATTTTGTCGCAATTAATTAGATATAATTTTAACAAATCTAAAGAAAACTTGATATAGAGTTTAACAATTACCTAAATGTAAATTTAACAATGGTAACTGGACTTTTCAGTGTATTCACGTTTTATATCGAAATAATAATTCATTAATCGTAAAAACTTGTACATCGTTATTCTTTGTAGAATAATAACATCAAAGTATGGCCACGCCAATAATATTACAAACCGTCAAAAACAAGTCCAACATTGACCATACAACAATCGCAAAAACCTTTAAAACTCCTACGAAAGTGTAACATGAAAACGATACGTTTTTACTACCCGTTTAGGTATCTACTTCCTTTTGAAATAAATTTATAAAGATGGCCGATCTTGATTCTCTTGTCGTAATATTTACTCATGGTGCAATACCGCTCATGTGGAACAACGCAAACTAGGTGATCAAAATATGCGACCTAAAAATAATTGCTGCAATTGCTCATCCGTCTGGACAGTGTTTGAAGCCCTGACAGTAACGAGACACTCCTTTGATAAGGTCGGACTCGGTGTAAACAACAGTGGGCCCAAACAAAAAACTGTCAAGTGCGAACTGATGCACAATTCCGTCACTCAACTGTCTGCTGCCGGTGTCAAAGAAATGGCGCGCGCACCCGCCATTTTGTCTCGACGTTCGAATTTTAAAATCGGTACGCTTTTTAATTTATGCTGACAGCCCGCGTCAACGCGGTTTATTGTTCTTCCTTTTTTTCCGTTTATCGGCCAGTTCTGTCAAAACAATGCACGCACAGTTTTTTTTATTTGCAGTTTGGAAATAAGTGGTTTTGTAAATGGGCTGCAAGTGTAATTGTTTTCAAATTCTTTGGAGACGTTGCGTTGGCGGATCTTTCGAGATTCTTTGAAACTGCGTGACAAATTGTCTACCTTTTATAGTGACCACGCTTTGTGGAACTCACCAAAGAAAGTCTGTAGTGGATTGCTGATATTTGTGGCGCCAAATCCCAAATTGAAAATACATTGACACCACACGATAAATTGTCTTTAGTTTTGATGGCTGTTGTTGAATTCCATTAATCTTATATTCAAAAAGTTTGTATTAAACCTTTTCAGGTTTCAATCACATACATGTACAGGCGTCGTTCAAAACGAAACATAATATCAACAGTAGTTTCAGGAATAAGTAATGATATCTGTCTTAAACTTTGAACAGAGAAGCTTAGGGGCATTACCAACTTAGGAGTCTTCTTTTAAATCCAAAAGTTTTATTTCACCACAATCCTAACTATAAATACGAAGTGAAGTTCAAATGTGTATTATTTATACTCCCTATGTATTCCGCAGTCAGACAGCACTTAAAAATTCCTCCGTTTGTCGCTAATTGTTTATTTGTACGCATTTATCTCGCGAGACACTTTAAGTGGTTTTCTTTGGTGTAAAGAATCACAATATTTGCCACTTGAACAATCCCGGCCTGACGCGCCCTCAATACTTCAGAACTATGCACTGTGCAACAAGAAAGTAATGTGTTCGGCAATAAAATCTAACAAGCCAATTTAAACATTATAGCGGAGCGATAAAAATTATAATGCCCTACATTCCTGTGTCGTTTATTCGCATATCTGTGTCGCCAGCTGTACGTCGATTTTCAGTGACGCGCTCATTACATTTCGAACTTTAAAAATAATCTGTTAAAGTTCAAAATTGTCTGTTACATAATGTACAGTGAGTGAAAAAATTGAGTCCTTATCGTTATGTTTGACAGCGATTGGGTAATCGACGGAGCCCGTTCTACTTAAAGCCCTATCAAAGCGACCGCTGTAAAAACACACCAAGTGCTCCATAACATTACGAATATCCCATAAGTTGTAAGTGTTAAGCGTACGTCATCTTAATAGGGCCGCGCCTATGAGCGTCGGGGCAGATGACCATTCCTACATTCTCGTATCAAACAGTTTAGATTCAGAAGGAAAGAATATTCATATTATTACAACGTCTAGACGGAGATTCTTGCAGAACTAACGAGCTTCCAACTCCCCTGTCAGCAAATATCTGACCTATTTGCTGAAGATAGGTAAGTCTAGGACTACTGTATTGTACCTATATCAGTATAGCTCATAATTTTATTAATATTTCGTTTTAGAATCAAATAATAAATCTTGATTAAGCCTGCTTACATTTAAAATGAAACTAAAAACATATATACTCGTAAATACACACGTATTAAGAGAAGATAATGAAATTCAATTTCAATATTTTTCAAGTAGCCATTTATCAGTTTCCTGTAAATAGTATAGCTATAGCCTGTTGCTACGTAATGAGTTACTATAGTTAGTTGGTAGCTATTTATTCTCGACTTATATGTATGAACTGTAAGGTGGGGTGGTCTAAAAGTCTTATCTCAAGATCTAAGCTCCCTGTATGGCGCATATTTGCATAGCCGGTGCAAACGTTGCATTTGGTCTAAAGATAAGGGACATGCACTGACAGACGGACAAATGACAGATGGCTGAATAAATACGCAGCCTTCACGCCTGAAAAGGTAATTCACCAGCTGCTGTTTGAATTATACAATAACAAGCTAAACGAATATAACAGGAATCGCGGCGTGAATGAACTTGAAGTAGAGAATCCTGCCAGTAATGCTGGCTGATGATGATGATAGTCTAGCGGGGAAGATGTCAGCCTCCCACTCCACAGCTCTGGAGTTCGAATGCGTCGGGGCGACGTGGGAATCTGTTAATTAATAGATACTTATTCTTGTGTTATTTTCGGAGCAGTTGCTAAAATTTTGAAAGAATTTAGAATCTGTACGAAATATCGTAACATACTCACGAGTTTGCATCAATGTAAATATTATGTACATTACATTTTAGTTATTACACAACAAACAAACAAACGTAACCTCTAAACCAAACATGTGCATTCACCGTTTGTATACACAAATACTTTTCCATAAGATTTTACAAATACACTAAGCAACGCAATTACTGATAAAAATGCAATTTTAAACGCATAACCTGCCCGATGCTAAACAATTCTGACCTCTATCACGTTGCGATACGGTACACTCAGATGTTTTCAAGAATCCTAACCACCAGTGTAATTCGACATGTAAAAAACTCAACGTTACTGAAGTAATAATCTTAAGAGAAGGCGGTAAGAGCTACCCGACGCCATATTCGTGTTTTCGATGACCGCTGATCAGTTGGCAGCGCCCGGCGCCACCAAGAGTCCTTAAGCCAGTGGCAATACTTGAAGCCACTTGATCGAGGCGTGAAAAAGGTGGATGACTCGTTGAGAAATGTGGAAAATGATAACGATATGTACAATAAAGACATACCAGTGATTATTTGTGCGAGGGTACCTTTGAAAGTTTAAGCAGATAAAAAATCAATTATGCATTCTAAGTATTATGAAGTATGAATCACATAAGGAACAATACATTTCAATAAAGCAGTGATACCAAGCTAATTGAAAAAGAACCATCCAAAACTCTAATCAAGCTGTGATTCCATTTATAACTCAATCCCGAAGCGAGATTCTATAGCATTATTTAGCAGAACAATTCCATAGAAAGCTTTTTACAGCACGAAAAATAACAAACGTACAAACAGCTCCACGGAAGCTTATCGAATAATCGATAAATACATGGAAAAATCAACTCAACTAAGAGCACCTAAAAGTAACAATGCCTTGTGTTTGAAAAAGGAAATTTTAGACTTGTGTTGCTTTCTGTATTTATCGAGGAAGACCACCACTATGCACTGTCCAAAACTTACTAAATGTGTCATTGTAATATAGCCGTTATTGTAATGTCATAAAGATGATAATGAGTGGTAGCTGCATAAGGAAATGTCAGAACCTGTGTAGCCCATCATGCGTACCCGTAGAAAGTAAGTAAACACGCCGATAATTTTCCCATAAGACGTCCAGCTTTTATATTGAGTAACCGTTTACTGTGTGTATCCAATGCATGTTTACAAATACTTAATGAGGCGAAAAGTTTAAGAAAACAGGCCATGGATGACGCCCACGCGAATACAACAAATAATCTGTGCGTATGATGTTATTTGACAATTTAATCCCTTGATTTAAGATTACCTTATAAAATCAAGCGTACTTGCTTTATTGGTTTATACTTCATTACAATTGAAATAAAATAGAGGTTTCAAATACTCCGTTTCTATAGTAAATAACAATTAGTAACATTTGTTTAATGGAAATAGACGAATTGTCATTCACACATGACCAATGTAACTGTAAAAGAAATTTTTCATTCATATAGTCCCTTTGAGAAAACGTTGAAACCATTAGAAACGAGTATTTGTGGAGATAGTAACATAACTAAATCACAAACAAAATATATCACACATGTTATTCTCGATATTAGAGTGCTCCTTTTCAAGTGCGGTGAGGTAAAAAATTAGGCTCATTGAGATAATGAAAACGGTAAGTGCCTCTACTTAAGGTACTCTTCCGTGAACTAATAACTGAAGCTGTCTTTGATGATTGAGAGGTCAACAGTGCTTGATAATTGTGGAGAAATTATTTAGAAGGAGTAGATAAATAATGTTCCTTACATACTCAACGTTTTCCAAAAATGGCTTAATTACGCCAGTTTGAAGCAATACGCCAATATTTTAAACAAATCAAATGTTACACTAATCTAGCAGTATAACTTTAAGAATGTAACAATGGCATGGATATATGGTGCCGCTAAGTAAAATATACATCCACAAATAGCTTTGATTACAAAAATCGAACAAAAACCATAATTCCCGAAATAAACTTTGAAAAAGGATTAATGCGAGCCGTTTCGCTACCCAACGGGTCCGTGCCGCGTCTACCAGAAAAGGAGCAAGAGCAACAATTTGTCGATGCTATCAATACAAAGGCATGTCAAAAAGCATGCAAATATAGCACCGGACCCCACACAAGACTTTGTTACTAAGTAAACAATACGGGGAATAGAGTGAAAACAAAAAAGTTATTTATTGTTCCGGCCAGAGGTTGAAGGTAAGGTTTTTAGAGTGCTGAGAGAATTGTGGCGCTCAATGTTTGCATAACAGAAGCAGACGAGATTATGGGGAAATGTGCTCATGGGGTTCAGATTCTGGGAATTGTGATTTACAATTGTGAATAGCTTCGAGGAATGCGGATTTGTTGGTCACGTCTTGCGGACGTCCATTGTTCTTTCGTGCATTTCACTTAGTTGTTTGTTATTGTGTTTTTAGTTTTCATTTGATATACTTCATCGTTAACGAAGGCTATGATTCTTCAGTCTTATTACGTAAAATCTTTATCATTTTCACATTGTGTATTTGAACACGAGTCATTGTTGTGACTATTGGAGGCTCGGAGGATACTCTACCTTTTTGGTCCAGTTCAGATTGGCGGAGATCATTTGTGCGTTCTGTAAATTGATTATTTTAGTAAACGAACCGATACACGTTCCATTTTCCATATAACAGACAATAAAGCATTTTCCTCATAAACGTGAAGAATTGTATAACGGTCGGTCTGCACGGACCTTTATTTAGGCGGTCCGTTTCTGCTTAGTTACCAGAACGGTGACAGGAGCAAACGTTGATGAAATTATTTCTGCCTGTCTTATAATTTACTCAGATACGATGTTTTGACTTTAACAGCGCCATTGTTAAAGCTGGTAATGGTGGAGAAATTTATGAAAGTCAGATAATTGAATGATTGAAGACTTCGTGTTAAAATTTCAATTGTGAAAAAAAAGTCCTTTTTTTTTTCATTTTCCTACTTCCCTTACCTTTACGCTAGCAGCGTAGTTAGGAATATTCGACAATTGTGGAAACATTGAACAATATAACATTATAAATGTTATAAACATTTTTTACAGTTTGATATAAATTGTGTAAATTTAAAATTCTGAATAAATATGTGCAAGAACAAATGTAATGTTTTATGGAGAGATAAAAGACCTGGGAAACACGAAAAGTTAATTGAAAATTACTCACCAAAAGCTTTTATTATCTTGGATTATGAAATTACAAGAAGTTACAAAATAAGTGCTATCAATTGTCCAATTGAAAAGGTTATTATCGTGTTCGGACCACCCCATCTCATGGGAATTTGAAGACACATAAAATATTGTATATACCCTACTTCATTAATATGGTAAACGTTGTATTTTATAAGCCAATCAATTTATTTACGTTTCTACACCAGCCGATCATACCGTACATATGATCAGCCGACATCTCTTGTTTAGATGCAGATATCGATATAAACATTTTACGGTACATTTATCATCAAGTAAGTCAATTTTGTCAATAAAGATAGGATTTTTTGTACAGGTTCTCTCCAACGCGATCCTGCAACGTCCAGTGGGGCTTGGCAATAAGGGTCCCGGATAAATTTGGAACGAGTACAGTTACCTTGAAAGCCACATGAGATTTTAGTCGGTCAGTCATAAACATGCCACATGAGACGGTGTCATCTGTAGCAAAATTATTATACGATAACTTCATCGATCGATCAATAACGGTATGAAATCGGGCTTTCTTAATTAATTTCTTTCGTCTATTCCACATCTGGCAACTCTTGACCACATGCGGTGAGTTTCTCTAGTACAAGAGGTTTAAAATTGTGTAATATCGTTTTATAGTAATTTGAAACAAAATTTATTGCATTTTGGTAACTCCACGTTTCCAATGCCGTTCGTCGCATAAACGCATCTAGCTTATTATCTTTGATCGTAAATTCTTTCTCGTGCGCCGTTTACTTCTATTTTCGGTCTTTTCGTTAATTAAGTTACCAATTCAACAAAATTCCCGTGCTCTTTGTTAGTAAAGAGCTGATATATTATTGTATTTCCAGCTTGTAAAAAAGTAAGATAATTTGAATCTTACATCACACGATCTTTTGAAAACTCGAATGGTAAAAAATACGCTTAATTGTTTTATTAGATGAGGATTAAGATATAGAGGATTTATGAAGTCTCTCAGTCACGTCAGTACCTACTATTCTGGACCGAGAATGCATCCTTGTGAAACACCACAACCAAGTCAAGTGTTGTCATAATTAACTCATTATTCGTTTCGTGTGGGCTTTAACGCTGTTATAATCGCCTCATTTCCCTGTTATGTCTCGATGTAATCTAAACAAACTGCCAATCAAGTTCAGATACTGCAGTATTTAAGGTAAAGAGCGGGTCTTACATCTATCGACCTACGAATAATGCGAGTTGATTTATTTGCAACTAGTTTTCTTTCTTTTCTATTGAACATTTGTTTCTACCTCAAATTCTAATAAAACACTAACCCTTATCAAATTAACTAATATGAAGTATGATCATTTGAAATACTTCCATTTTGTTCTCGTTAAGTAATTCACTGCTGCGTCTGTTTTCCGAAAATTATACTCTTGGACTTTTGAAATCTAGATTGAATACTCATTTTCTAGGCAAAGGAACTACATTATCTCTTTGATCGTTTTTCTATCAGGCAAGATCGTGGTACTTGACCACGCTGATTTATTCCAAATAAAACCAATCCATATATTTTGACTTCTTCATCATCAAGCGACAACATTTGTACGCTTATCGTCATTTTTACAAGCGGCTGCAGCGCCCGTAACCGGGGCCATTGGAAGACCTAATGTTATTGTAAATGTTTTATCTATTCTGTCTTCATTGAAAACATCCACGCAGTCGGTTGAATGGGCTTATCTCGGACGATTATCGTGGTGCCATGTGGTTAGTGCATTATCTGTGCATTGCTATGTAACCGGAAAGCAATCGATGGTTATTATGTAGAAAGAACAAGCGCTGCGTTCGATTTTTCCATATTTCTCATATCTATCACGTATTTTATAGCTACGGTCTCCAATGTTGCTTTTTACTTTACCTTACTATTCAATATACCGCGGGTAGCATGTAATAATTTCGGTTTAATTTAAACTAATAGATATTTTTAGAACGGTTCTATTATAGTCATAATTTCTTAAGGCCACGGCTACTTAATCCCTAAGTACTCATTGTTTGTACTATGACAGCTAGACAGCTGATGAACTACACAGCATAGTATATACATTTTTAATCCACATATGTATGTATTAAATTTTACTCAGGAACCCAACATATATTTTAGCTAATCGCACAAATAATAGGAACTGTGAGAGCAGTTTTATTCACATAGAAGTTAGACTGTCAACCTTCATAGAAAGTATTTAAGAGTTTCCCAATAAGCATTCCTTCATAATCGGTCACTGTGTAATTAACGTATTGTGCCGCCCGAAGAACGGAAAGCGGCGATCCATTATATCCCCCATCTTGTGTACATTTGGTTGACAAAGCTAATGTTCAGGATGAAAGTATTAAACGGATGCTGAGTGGCCGTGAAGTGGCTACGATTTGTCAAACCCCACATTACTTTGTCATCGTACTAACTTAAGTCTCACTTAAACGGTTTGGATCAAGTTGGAAGCGGCAGCGGAAACTACGCTAGATGCACTGTAAACTGTTTTAGCTTGCAGGTGCTATTTAGACTATTTTAAAATTAATACGTAATATTTTGGATACTTATTGCTATAATTTGTTTTATATAAAATTATAATCAGGAAAATACGAATAGGCTTAATAACACTAAAATACTAGCGTATGAATAGAGTGATATTTATTACGTTCATAGTACATTTACGTGCATTTAAAAGTGAAATTTAAAAAGGTTCCAATGATAACGAGAATATACGAGTATATAACTAGAGCACATGGTATAAATTGTAATATTTAAGTCATGCAGAAATTTCTTTAAAACATATCTGATGTTATTTTATTATAACATTTTGATAATACAAAAGTTAATAATGGCATATACAAGTTTCTACAATACAAGTTAGAATTTTTATAGAACTGTCATGTTTCACCGCATAGATTTAGTTAAGGAACTCATAACACCAGCCATTCAGCAAAGTAATCGTTTGTCCTATTTTAAGAAGAGAACACCTGATATCCAATGCGATAGACAGCACCAGAAATATCACACACTTATCTTCCAATTACGCAATGAACACCAAAAGAGGTATACCATATTTATTTCCAGATAAGATATCGCCATTAAACGCGGACGCTAATGCTGATGCGAACCTTTAAGTGCTCGTAACTAATGCAAACGGTATATCAATTTAACCTTTTGACTGTATTATAAATACAATCTATATAACAAAGTATTTACGATGCTTAAAACCAGCGTGTTTGTGAAGAGATGATGAATGTGGAGGAAGTATTTCAGGTCTGCACGGGCAGAGAGTTTGTACATGGCACTCTCTCCCTACCCCGTTAGGGACCTGTTGGAAAGGTATAATAGTGATAATAATATAATAAAACGAGTTCGGTTTTGGACAGCGTCATCATATCCCTAATTTATTAGTCACTTACCCTTAGAAGTAACTAACACTCAATCACTGTCGTTAAAGTGCCATAGAAACTTTTCAAGGGTAAAGTAGGGCGCGTCGCGTAGTACTTTCTAGACGTTTTCATGTTACAGACGTTTCAAATTTTATTATATGATTGGCTTTCACTTCAATCTCACGTTATGGATCGTAATAAACCGGTCCAAGTTGTCGCACATTTCCCTACAAGTTTACTATTGTACAAGTTCTAGGTGATCGTTTTTACGTATTTATCGCCCTCTCTTATCGCTTGGGCCGGTTACCCCAGCAGTCATCAACATTTCAGCAGAGGGCGGCTGCGCGTACGCACCTCAGCTTGATTTATCGGTATTTTGATCTTGAAATTGTCTAGTCGTACCTTATTTTAAATGTCTGAGAGTATTGACACAATGTCTAGTATGTTTCCGACAGAAAAATAAAAATAAAAATATTTTTGTGTTTTATTTTTTTTTATTTAATTTCCAATTCCCTCAACAGTCAATTAGTAGTTTACCGCAAACACAGTAGGTGCTTTAAAGCTTGCCGTTTACGTGCACTCAAATTATTTGTTTCGCTTTGCGTCCAGTGTGTTTCACTTACGAGCGGTTCCAAACAAACACTTGTCATCTTAAACACTTATTAACTGTCATGTTTACGCATTGAAAGATTTTGTGATGCTTTCGAAATTTTCCCTTAACCCACTGTTGTTAAAATCTTATGTCATAGAAAAAAAATATCTAAACGTTCAAACTCACCCAAAATCAATATTTCGCGATATATGTCCATATCGTCAAATCGAGCACATAAACAGAGCACTTTCACTGGCACAAACACTCATCAATTTTTTTTTTCACTAGTGCACAAAAAAAATCACCAATAAAAAAATACTGGGTACTCTGTTCGAAATTTAAAAAGCACTGTCAGTTTTTTTTTTTCATTGAATGCGTAATTAAATCGATTCGATCGTTTCGTGTTGTGCGATGCGCGTGCGCAGCGGTCCGCGGCGTGTTGTCGGCGTGCGCGTGCTGGCTGCACTGGGCGCTAGTTCGCGTGTTGCTATTGAACTTGGGCTAGAGCTTTCGCAATCAATTGTTTTACGAGCCACCCGATAGCGCTTGAAACGATAAAAGTACCGCAAGGATTATTAATAAGACGCGTTATAAAATTGTTATTAAGAGTACGCATAGAGATCGTGTAGGATAGTGTATAGAGATACTACCATAATATGACCCTGTCAGCATTTGTTGCATACAACATGTATGTACAGGACCTACTTACTATGTACTATGTACATATTATTACTACATTTTCTTAACTTTTTGAAGTAAATTGTAATTTCAAAGTTTTCTTCAAATGGTCGTAAGAGATTAGTAAAAGAACATTTTTTAAAAATAGTTATTGGAATTCGAATAAAACAAAGATTTATGCCAAGGGTCCATCTTATATACATTACATACATCTTACAAACATAAAATAAATAAATAATATTTTATGTATCTCAACCAATACTTGTAGTAGTTACCATGGGAAAATAGAGAACATCATATGGAAAACTTAACTCTTTCGACAAAGCTCAGAGCGTCACAAGCTTTGTCAAGTTTTTTAATTTGGTAAATTTTTGGTAGAAATATCTAAAATCTTACAAGTTACCTTCTCGTATTGGCTTTAAATGTAATTTTATTCATTATTTTTTTTCTAAGCACGAGCTCAAAGAAGATCACGAGGTATACAATTAGGAATAACGAATGTTGCCGAAGATTGTTACCTCATATAACTACTGCATGGGTAGGTACTTTACGAGGTATCGGCTGTTTAGGTAAATTTGCCAGAAAAGTTAAAGTTTCAGCAAATCAGGTTACATTACTTAAATTAGCAAATTGTTTGAGAACCGCAGCCTTGTAGCTCGTACGTTCTCTACTTTTTAATGTGATTGTAAATGTATAAAAATTACAGTTAAAATAAACAAAAATATTTGATTTCAACATCCGATAGAAAACGTTGCAATGTCGTTGATTGCGGAAATTTAGAAAAACATTAACAAAATTTTAGAAATTGAAGGTGACAGAACCATCTGTGGCTCGACTTCGGTGGCACCACCGCCACACCTATATCTGCCTTATAACAGCACTGTTAAGCGCTTCTGTGATCTGGTTTAAAGGGTGTAGTAATGGAGACATACTTTTTCGAGGCATTCCAGCTCAGTACTCAGGGATAGGGACGCATCTGTTGTCGACCTGAGATCTAATCTTATCTGGGGTTGATTACAAATGTCCATGGGCGGTAGTAGCCACTTACCATCAGGTGGAC